>PVHP010031290.1:0-21124 GCA_004024765.1 Zapus hudsonius | reverse complement strand
AGAGAGAGAGAGAGAGAGAGAGAATGGGTGTACCAGGGAATCCAGCCACTGCAAATGAACTCCAGATGCATGCATCACTTTGTGCATCTGGCTTTACTTGAGTACTGGAGAATCGAACTTGGGTCATTAGGCTTTGCAGGCAAGTGCCTTAACTGCTGAGGCATCTCTCCAGCCTGTTAGTTACTTTTTTTTTTTTTTTTTGTCAACAGGCGACTGGATCCTAGATAATGATCCAACTATCAAGTCCTTTATATAGAGATGCTCATTTTTGTCTTTAACCAAGTATCTGTACATTTTGTCCACTTAAGTCTCAAAATCTGCTGTTGTAGTCATTTTCATGTTGCTAGGATGAACATCCAAACCAGGCACAGGTTAGGGGAGGAAGGGATTTATTTCAATCTTACAGATCCAGAGAAGTTCCATCAGGTGGCAGAAGAAGCTGCTCCCATACATCCAAGCAAAGAGAAAACATCACTGACCAGCAAACACCAAAACAACAAACAGGGACCCAGGCAGAGCTCAAACCTCTCTGCATACCAAGGTTGTACTCATATCCCTTCTCCCCACCCCTATTCTACAGAGGGGCCTTCTCTGTGGATTATTGGTATTCATTGTAGGGTTCTAAAGGCCTCAGTCCATCTTGGGGAGGGGACAGTGCTTCAAGCTATTCCCAACCACCCTGAGGCTCTTACAGTTTTTCTGCCCCTTCTTCCACAATGTTTCCTGAACCTTGGCAATGTGTGTTAGAGCTCTGATTTAGTGTTGAGTTCTCTGTAGCCTCTAGATTCTGTTTTGATGAAGTTTGAGTGACCACAGTGTCTGTCACCATCTCCCTGGAGCTGGTTGTCAGGCTAGCCATGAGAGCAGTACTCATGTCATTGTTTTCTCTGCAATGACTCCAGGGCCTGGGCAGATGCCATAGAGGTGAACCATCTTGTGGTAGGCAGTTGGCTATCTATTATTGATGTTTTAATGTATCTTGGATTTCCCCAGTATTCTCCATAATATGTAAAATAAAACGGATTCTCCAACCAAAATTGAGAGCAGCTTGGATTAAAGGAGATAAGCATAGATAGTAGAGAGATTTATTGATGTGTTTATCCACTCTTCTTAGCCAAAGAGCAGTGGAGGTTCTCTCTGGAGTCTATCTGTCTTGGTTCCCAGTACTAGGGATGAGTTCTCCCCAACCCAAGAATGGTTGGTTACCCACATAGGCTGTGTGCCACTATTGCACAGGTGTGTACTTCTCGCCCAGCAGGATCTTCTGCTAATTCACTCTGTTGGTGTCGCCGCTGGGATGAATCTCCAAAGCATGCACGATTATGGGGAGGAAAAGTATTTATTGAGGTATCAGACCCAGGGGAAGTTAAGGGAAAAAAAGGTTGGCCCCTTTTCACAGATCTAAGCAGAGAGAGAGAAACAGCACCTCCAGAAGCAAGCAAGCACACTCCTAACACACTGTGATTCACAAAATGCAGAACTCCTGGTCAGGGTTCCAGCTCTTCTTTTACATATCTATCCTTAGTATTTTATATCCAAATTAGAAAGAGCCAGTCCCCAGGAGGCTAGGCCAACGTGGCACTTCCTCCAGCCAGAAGCCTGGAGATAATAATTTTAATAAATCCTTAATTCTTTTGGGGGACATTATTCAAACTACCACAGTTGGCAACCATTATTCCCCAGCAGCTCCCACAGCCCTTACAGTGCTATGAGGTCTAGCCAGGAGGGAACTGGTTTCTCTCTCTGGTTCCAGCATGGTTTATCAATGTCCTGTGACTGCAGACTGTGGTGAGGTAACCAATTACTGTTAATATTCATTAAAGTGGTTCCATGGCAACGATGTCTAAGGTACATAACTGGTTCCAAATGGTTTATGTCCAACACAGAGCAAGCAGGAAGCAATACTTGTGTGTGGGATGGCTGTAAATTCAGCTACTGGGGTGGGAGTCTGGGAAGCAAAATATTGTAAAGTGTTATTTTGTTCATGTGTTCTTTCCCAGGCAAGCGTGTGTATTTATATATCATACGTTGCACATAATCAAATGTATTCACCTATCATCCCGTGCTGTATACCCTGAAATGAGACCTACTGTCAGTTTCAAAGGTTTTCATGGGTAATTGTGACTTTATTTGATTTTTACTTTAATACGTATCTCATAACAGCCCATGATTCACTGAGCCCAGTGAATGAGAAGACCCATTGCCCAAGTACTAATCTAAACCAAGTATAGTTAATGATGTGAGGTTCCTCCCTGCCGATACTGGAGATCACCAGGAAAACAAAAGGAAGAGAACAAGGAGCCAGCAGTGTTTTGATAGTCTCTTAGGTCTTACACAGAGTTGAATAGAGGTCGCTAAGACATTTGGGAAAATCCCATGTGGAAAGACCAAATAACTAGGAGAACACATTCCCAGGTCATTGCAGGGTGCTTTGTGAGCTATCATACTAAAAGTGCACTGCGTTAATGTGGACAAAAAGTAATTTTCTTGCCCATGAGATTGTTTCCCTAGAGGCTAAGGGCATATACAGATAGCCAGAAAAGTCTTCTGTACCTATTTCTATTCTCAGAGGTTGGTTGTGTCGATGGTAAATAGACAGAAACCAACTTGAGTCTTATGGAAGAGAGCACATGCTTTCACAGACCAAAATAGTAACACATTAAAATCAGGCAGGTGTTTGGGGAATGTGAAACCCATCTTTTCAAAGTGTCTCTGGAGGTTTTTCTTTAAATGTTTTCAGCAAAATAAACTGTTACTAGGCAAACATGTTGTCATAAATATAAGAAAGGTCTGCTGGCTTGAAATGTGTCTGACTGATTTCTCCTTCCTTTGTAAGTCTATTAAGCCTAGATGCTCAGCAGTGAAAGTCAGGTCTCCTTGCAGAGCGTACCACCCACAGTTGCTGGCAGAAAAGGCTCAGCGTTCTGAGCTTATCTGACCTTTCAAAGACTAGGTAATCAGTGATGGAGTTTGGCCTGGGAGGCTCTTACATCATATACAGACTGATGAACAGACAGCGAAGGACTTTGTTGGGGGTAATAACTGGTTTAATGATCCAAAGGGATCCATTCTGGGTTTGACTCATCAATTGTTGAGTTGAATTATTTTTGTCAAAAGGCATCAGGATGTATTAGCTCTGAGCCTGTATTTGATGCAAATGTATTTAGAATTTTACTTCTGCTTTATTAGGTTTTTAAAATATTTTTATTTGGAGAGAGAGAGAGAGAGAGAGAGAGAGAGAGAGAGAGAGAGAGAGAGAGAGAGAGAGAGAGAATGGGCACACCAGGACCTATACCTATTGCCACTGCAAAGGAACCCCATATGGATGTGCCAGACTGTGCATCTGGCTTTATGTGGGCACTGGAACTCAGGTTGTTAGGTTTTGCAGGTGAACACCTTAACCACTGACCCATCTCTTCAGCCCCAAAAGGTTTTTCTTATTAAGCAAATTTAGAAGGTAAGCAAGAAAATGAGGCAATTGTTGCTAAATTTGAATATTGTTTCCAAGGGCTTTGAGCATGACTTTTTAAAAGATGCATTACTGACACAGATTAGGAGCAAGGTACCTTTTTTTCTGTTAAGCAATTGCCCACGGAAACATGGATGCCGCCTTGCCTGCTCTGGCACGGCTAGATCCTGTGTATGATCCAGTCTCATCCAGGATGGCTACAGCAACAACTTCCAGTTCAGTTGATTCCGGTTCAGCATCAGTTTCCGGTTTCTTCCTCAACTTTTTCCAGGCTTAACACCTGTTGGTGGGCCCTTCTGAGTGGGTGTTCTTCTTGGGCCCAACAACCAAAGAGGTCCCTCCTTACACATGGCTGTCGTTCTGATTGGACTTCTGATTCATACACACAGGCCTAAAACACGTGTGTAGCTTCTCTTTGCCCCTTGCCCTTCTTTGCCCCTTCTTCCTTATGTGAGGTAATCTTCTTGGACTCAGAATTTCTTTTTGCCTGGAAGCTTTCCTGCTTTGTTTTGGGTGTTTTCCTGCTTTACTGTCCATAGCTGTGAACCCCTTCCCAGAGGTGTCTTCCCTTTGTGAGGGGATCTTCTCAGGTGGCTCGGGCTTTCCTGTTTTGCCTTCCTTCATAATCCCAACTCTCCCTAAAATTATTTTCACAATTCATAATTTATCCTTCTCTGAATCCACATTTTCAATCAGTTGATAACTTGGACAAGAACCTGAAGTTGGAGTTCACGGTCCTGGGGGGTCTCCTACATCTTTAGAGAAATCTAATCCCTCTCAGAACTCCAACGCCACATCAATATTATTCATAGATCATAATACTTTGATGCTTTATTTATAATCTTTCATAATAATTCACTTGTAAGAATTCTTCCTAAGTAATCTTGTCAGCTTTTCTCTAGTTATCCAAAAGTAATTATTAACAAAGTATTGATTTACTGTTTAACTATTGATTTAATAATGTAGAAAAAATAACATTTGCAAAGCCCCTACTATTCAGTCACTTGAGAGTTAACAAAGGTTTATTTTGTCCATTCTGTGTGCTGGGCCCTTTCTTAAGCACAGTATAAGAGAGGCAATGAAGGAAGGAAGGTTGAAAGGAAAGAAGGGCAAGGAAAGGGAAGAAAAGAGGGAGGGAGGAAGGTCAGAAAAGAAACAAAAGAAAAGGGAAGAAAGCTCTATCTTTGTGAAACGTATTGTTCTGAATGATAGGATGAGAGGAACAAACAAGTCAGACACGTTCCCTGCCTACAAAGAGTTTACATTCTGATGAGAAAGATGGTCAAGAAATGTTTCATAATGCGATAATGTACTTGGATCATAATCTAATGTACAAGTTGGTAGGATATGACATGATTATTCTGAGTTCCATTTTACCTACTCATATAGACAAAGCACAAACAAGATTTGAGGTCCCAAAATGCAATCTTAAGAAGGTATAGAAGGCTGGGGAGATGGCTCTGTAGATAAAATGCTTGCTGTGAAAGTATGAGGACCTGAGTTCAGATCCCTAGAACTCGCATAAAAGCCATATGTTGTGATGGGTGTCTACAATACCCGAGTACCTAGAATAAGAAGGGAGGCAGAGACAGGAGAATTCAGAAACTTGTGGGCCAGCAACCTGGTGAATATAGAGGTGAATAATGAGAGAGACCCTGCCTCAAAATGGATGGTGAGGGCCAACCCCTGAAGTTGTCTTCTGTCTGCCACAGGTGCACCTTTGTGTGTGCGCACACACAGACACACACACAAAAGAACATGCTCATTCATGCACAAATACCAAAAAATTGAATTGAGCAAAACATCCTTTGTAAATATTTTGTTTGTTTGCAAGCAAAGAGATACAGACCAAGAGAAAGAGGGAGGGAGAGAGAGAGAGAGAGAGAGAGAGAGATGAAAATGGGTGCACCAGGACCTCTCTCCACTGCAAATGAGCTCCAAATGCATGTGCCGCTTTGTGCATCTGGTACTGGCAAATCAAACCAGCATTATTAACCACTGAGCAATCTCTCCATCCCCAAACATCTTTTCTAAAACCACAGAAATAAGCCAGCCATGTGATTCTATACACAGGCAACTGAGTTGGCTAGGGAATTAAGTCCTATTTCCACAGCAACCTGAGAAAGTCCACAGTAACTTGATAAGGGCTAACGAGGCATCTTCTTTGCCCTGCCTTCCAAGGCTAGGGCCCTAGGGCTCTGCTTGCTGGATATACATCATGCATGTCAGGATGACCACTCTTCACAAAGATGGACCAAGAGTTAGGCTTAGGCTATTTTAAATGGTCAGTGTCACATGGAGAAAAAAATTGTTCATTCCTATTTCACCTTGAAGCTGGTCTAGGTGGGATCATTTTCACTTTTTCCAGTAAGATCTGAATCAACGAAACTTGTGCAGCTTCCTTAGGAGAACGTCAGATGGAAACCATTGTCTGATATGTCAGAGGCCAGGAAGAAGATGGGGATGAGGGCAGGGAAAGGGAGGGTAGTATGTCTAAGAGATCTTCAGAAGACAGAAAGAGGAAGAGGGAGACCAAAGATCAACACTGTGATAGATCTCCTGGTCAAGGGGACACGTGAATAACTGCTCTCCACTGTGTCTGACTGTGTGCAGGCTTGATGGCTTGTTAGTAAGGGTCTATTTCTGGTGGTGATGGTGTTCCTTCCTGCCCTTCCAAGTTTAAGGGCATTGCTAAGGGTGCATGGAGAGGGTGCATGGCATGATGCCACCACATCGTGCTCTTCTGTGAATAAGAAGACAGTGCTACTTACTCATCGTCATGGAACATGCTGTTTTTCTCTTCACAGGGATAGACTCATCTTAATCCTGCCACTCCGTGTCTTTGGACTCCATAGTGACCAGCTGGTCCCGTGGGCAGGCAACTGGCTGTGGCTGTTGGGCAGCTTAATTGGCTTGGCCCCGTGACCCCCACCTCAGTTCTAGTGCTCAATCACCAACCCAGTGTGGGCTGGAGTCACACAGAGCTCGGTTCCAATCAGGGCTTCAACATTTGTTAATCAGTAAAATTTGTGAAAAGTTATACAGGGCACATGTTTTTACTCAGCCTTGTTTCTTTAGCCATAAATTGGGAACAGTTGTTTTTATGTGATATGATTAAAAATTTGGTGAGCAAAAAATATATAAAACATTTCCCACAATAACTAAATAACTGGACAAATCTTTACATTCTCAGCAAGACAGGGGAGGGAATGCCTTTTCTTTGGATTTAATTCCTGTGTGTTCATAGATGGGTTAGGAGAGAAACAGCTGGTCACACCCAGATGTTGGGCCATGGTCAGCAGAAAAGCCTGTTTCTAATACATGAATGCCAATGACAGAGGTTAGGAACAAGGTAACCTTTTGCAGGTAGTCAGTTAGAGACAACAGCCTAGAACATAGAACATACATGCCGCCCTGCCTGGGCTGGACTAACGCTCTAGTTTGGTTCAGTCTGACTAATGATGGTGATAAAGAGAGCTTCCTGAGTCTTCCTCCTTAATTTTTGATGGTTTCCCCTGACCCCTCCCACAGCTGTATAGGCCTTTTCTGAGTCTTCACTCTTCCTCTGGTTCAAGGGGACAAGTGAACAACTGTCCTTTATATACATTTGAACTTGGCATAGAGGTTCATCCTAATTAGATGCCTATTTATTAAAACAAACAAACAAACATATAAACAACAAACAAAAACCCGATTGAGGTTGCCATGCACATTTCCCCTCTTGGGATCACCCACAACTTGGGAGTTTTCTGTTTTTCTTTGCTGTTTTCTCTACACTCTCAAAATAAATTTTTAATAATTTCCCCCCTTTTAAGGTCTATGTTTGTCAATTCTTTGCTAACAATAAGACACAAGAACTTGAGAACCTCTCTTTTGGGGGCTGTAAGCCCATTGAGAGCTCAAGGAGCATCATGGACTCAGTAGCTATACACAACTTTATGAAAAATCTGACACAAAATTTCAGGTCATCAGATAATCCCCCCTTACCTACTGCACCCCATAGAAACTGAGAATGATTGTCCTTCATTAAATGGTTGACATGTCAGTCTAATTTTAATCTATCTATTTCAAGTCTCATGGCCTACTGTCGATAAACAGCTTTTCCTTTTGAATGACACACTTTTATATTGTGCCACAGTCAGAGACCCTAAATATAGCCATATCCTTTTATCAACTGGTGGGTGGTCTGCTCCTCATTCCTAATGTCTTCCATCATGTTAACGTTTTACATGCTATGATACATCTCAGAAGAGTTTTAGAGAATGCTAAGAAACTTTCTCTACAGAGATAAAAATAATGATTCCAAGTCATTTCCTTTGTTGCACTGTGAATTGCCATATAAAGTTATCGGCCACACATTCTTTGCCTGGTCTACCAAGTGTGCTTGCTTACCATGGGTTAATGCCGGCAACATTAGTCACTGTTAATTGCTTAAGAGTTGAGGTCAGGTAGGCAAACCCTGAGTTCATCTGTAAAAAAAAATGATTGTAGTCATATGAAGGAATAAAAGGCATGGTGGTACCAATGACTCCAACTTATTTCAACAGCACTGAGAACATCCATTTCATGGTAACATAAACTAACCCAGAACTCTGAACCATGCCGGAAGTCAAACAACCTGGATTTGTCTTCTTTAGTTTAAAATTGGTCATTATTTTTCTATTTATGGATTTCTTTTTCTTTTAATAGAGAGGTCAGTCCTACCTCAAATTTTTCAGCTTGTTTTATTTTTAAAAATAACGTGTGGATTGAGTTAAACCCAACTTTTTGGAAATTTATTTTGAGTTTTCTTTTAAATTGATTAATTTTTTTAACCTATATTGCATTATTTGGAGAGAAAACAGAAAAGGAGCCACACAGGCTAATTTGGAGGTAAGTACCCATTTTAGAACAAAGCTCTACTTCCCTCTCATGATGTTTGGCTAGGGCTGTGCTCCCTGAGGAAGCAGGGCTTGGAGGGAGGTTATCAAAATTTCAGGGATGAAGCAATCATGCTTTAACTTTTATACCAAGGGCATCTGACCTTCCAATTTTACATTTTGCCAGTAGCAAGGAACAATTCTGCTAAAGTCTATGGTGCTGTCATGACAGACGGGGCCATATGGAAAATGTTGTGAAGAATCCCTCCTTAGACTCTAAATGCTTGCTGAGCACAAGCTGACTTTGGTTCAGCCTTGAGTATGTGTGCCTCGCAGTGCTTCAGGTAGTCTCCAGTATTTGTCAGCCAAGGCACGGTCAGCCTCCAGGCAAAGTTAAAATGGGAAGCTGAAAATACGCTGCTTGCCTGAATGGAGCCAACTATATTTTATTTCATTTTATTTATAGGATCATGATCTTTAATCCTGGAGCCCATTATGTGTTCACAGGTTGATTATATGGAGAAAAAAAAGTCCTCTAATGGTTACATGACTTGTCTTCAAGCAGATGCAGTTGCCTAGTGGATAAATTGCTCCTTAAAGTCCTGTGGGAGTCAGTAGGACTGCGTACTGCAATTGCTAAGACCCAAGTTCAAGTTGGATTCTGCCTCACATTTCCTTAACATCTCAGTGTTTCAGTTTCCCTACTGATCACATCAATACAGCAGCTATACCTAACTCTTATTAGGACTAAGTACATTACTATGTACATGTTCAAAAGTGCTTTAAGGAGTTTGTGGCCCCCAGCAAGCACTATAAATATCAATGTTAGTTGTACTTATTAGGAGAAACTAAGTTTTGGGGGCATCTCTTTCTTTCTCTTCACCTTGAGTTTGACTCTACATCCATGTTGTTATACCTGCTACTTACAGTCTTTCCTTGTCTTTATTTATTTATTTAATTTTGTCATGTTTTTAATAGCAACAGCAAGGGCAGAGGACATTATCATGGAGAGAATGTCCACACAGGGCTATCTGCATCTCCAGAGGAAGAAGGTAGAAGCTGCTGTTATTGGGGGCTTCCACTTCCTTCCTACCCACACACCTTCTCAGAGGAAGGAACACTTTCAGTGTGGAGGTGGTACTTATGTTGGAAGGGATGGTTGATGATGTTATTTTTGTTTTCACAAATGCGGATGTTTAAAATAGGGCTTTATTCAATCGGCATCAGTGACACAGAGACTATGTATAGTGGTGGAATTGGGCCTGGCAGGTGATGAGGAGGGCCAGATCTCACCAAATCCAAGCTGTGGTTCTCCACAGAGTGCCCAGGAGATTGCCCTGAGCGTGGCCAGTGGAGACCCCAACCCCCCCTCTCCATCTTGGGTTGTCTGGCAAAGCTGCCCGCACATCTCCTGACTTGTCTGGAATGGATGTGCCTGTGAGCCAGTGAACTGGGATTTTGGCTGTGTGCCCATGAGGCTTGCCAGAGGCTCACATTCCCTCTCTGAACCTCCCTCCAAGCCGCACTGTACTCATGAAGGGTAAGCACTTTCGTTGTTCTTTGCTGCGTTTTGACTGGGTGCCCTGCAGGCCTGGCATGCTTCTGGTAGGAGCAGATCGTGACTCTGCAGTGCTGCTATATTTAATTAGGGGCCCATTGTCTTGCTGGGGGTTTACACTTTTAGGGAATGTTTTTGAGATTGAATAGATATTGTAGGGATTTGAAGAACTGTCTATTTTGGCCTGAGGTGCCCTGATTTCCATGCTTAGAGCTCAAAGTTTAAAGAATTAAGTTTAGGTCTCTGAAAATTTCCTTTTTATGCCTTGAGTGATCACAGCAAGGATTCTAGAAGGGATTCTTCCTATCTTGAAATAAGCAGTTTATGTCCCGTAGAGTATAACTTCAGGGAAAGGGAGGTGAAATATTGTTTTCCTATGAAAACTTTTAAAAAAATCAGAACTCATCTGATTTGACTCTACAAAGTGCAAGAAATGCATAGCTCTTGAAGCAAATATGAAACTACCATATGTACACGGGAGACTTTGAAACGTTTCGGGAATGTCCTTAATTACTTTGAAGTGCAGCACAGAATTTGAATTTTAGGAACTAGCCAGAGAGAGAGAAAAAAACCATTTAATCAGAGGCTGGGAGAGAAAGATGGCAGTTAGGGAAGGGTAATTGTGTACTTGCTAGACAGTTCTATAACGGAACCCAAGGAACATTTGGTGGGTCTGAATTAGAAGCTCTGTGCCGCCCCCACCCCACCCCCAACCTCCTCTTTTCATCTCTTCAGAGCCTCTTCCCTCAAGTGTGGTTTCGCTATGATACGGGATGGACACTAAAAATATTTCTGGAATGACGTGACCCTCTGTCGCCCCATCCAGGAAAGGGACAAGGCTTCAGGAGAAACAGCACATGCTTTCCTTTCATTTCTGGCAGCCCCGGGGTGGACCCGCAGGTGCTGCTCCTCCCGTGGCCGATGGCATTCGGACCCCCAGCCGCCGCCGCCGGTGCCAGGCAGGCCACTGGACAGGACAGCTCAGCTCCGCGACACCGGCCGCAGCCCCCAAGCCCCAGCCCCCCTGTGCCGCCCCAGCCCCAGCTCGGAGCCTTCCCACCTCCCTCGAGCCTGCCGCGGCCCCGCCACAGGGGCTGAAGAGCAGCTGGGTGCTGGTGGTGACAGTCTTGGGGCCCCGCCAGGCACGTGGGACCCGGCTTCGGGAGGACCAGAGCGGGACCCAGGACAGCCCCAGCGCTCACCACTGCCTCTTCCTGTCGCTGAAGCCTGGGCAAGGGCTCAGCATGGAAGCCAGCACTCCTGACCTGGACGCTCGGGCCAGCCTGGTGGACACGGATGACCGGGCCAGCCCAGCAGAGGACAGCCCGGGGCACAAAGGACAGCTGCGGCCACTGCCCAAGCCTTCAGCCTCCTCCCAGGGTGAAGCGGAATACGTGGAGATGGGTGCTTCAGCTGGAGTCGGGAGGGACAGCCCCCAGACCATGGAACTGGGGGGAAAAGCCCAGGATGAACCCAGCAGTGAAGACCAAGAAGAAGCTCCAGACCCCTGGAGGAAACCTGCCTCCTCCCCATGTCCCAACAGCCGCACTGGTGAGGGTGACAGCTTCTCATCTTCCTCCTCCTCCCCGGTGGACAGAGCAGAAGACGAAGGCCTGTCCCAAACCGCAGCATCTCTGGTGGCTCTGGCCACCTCCTCTTCTTCGTCCTTAGGCTTTGAGAGTGAGACCGAAGTGAGCTGCCAACCCAAGGGAGGAGAAGGAGGCAAAAGAACAGAACAGGGGGAAAGAGAAGGAGGGATCAGAGATGAGAACGAATGCAGGGACATTATTGCCAAGTCCCAAGGCAACAGAGACCCCCCAAAAAGTGAGGAGGGGCATTACATCACCACTCATGAGATCCAGCTGAGTGAGGTAGAGCAGGACATGGATTTCGATGTGGGGCTGGCTTCCCGCTGGGACTTCGAGGACAACAATGTGATCTACTCATTCGTGGACTATGCTTCCTTTGGTGGCAGTGATGAGACCCCGGGAGATGTCACCACCCCCACTGAAGAAGACGATGACAACAGCTGCTACGTCAGCACCACCCCCAGCACCAACACCACCCGGACACCCAGTCCCACCAGCAGCGACCTGGCTCGCCCCAGTGCAGGCAGCAGTGGTCGGAACACCAGCAGCACGGAAGTGGGCAGTGGTCCCTCGGACAGTGACACGGTCCCCCCACCCACTGGGCCTGGCACTGCCACTCTGCCTGAGCCTTTGCTGGAGCTCCCAGAAGCGGCCTCAGGGACAGTGGCCACTGCTCCAGGCAGCTGTGGGAGTGCCGCAAGCCAGATCCTCCTATCAATCAAGCCTGCTTCCCGGGCTATAAATGAGCCTAGCAACGTGCATGCAAAGCAAAACATTATTTACGCTGCCAAGCATGAAGGCGACATGAGCCTCCGTGTCTCTACAGCTGCTGAACACAATTCAAGTTCCCTGAAGCAAAACTCGGCTGCAGCCGTGGCTCAGGACCATGCAAAGAAATTCATTGCCGTCCCTGCTCGCCTGCAAACCAGGTGCGGGGCTATCCGGGCGAAGGAGCTGGTGGACTACTCCAGCGGAGCCTCCAGTGCGGTGAGCGAGCTGGACGATGCAGACAAGGAGGTTCGGAACCTGACCTCCAGGGCCTTCCGGAGCCTTGCTTATCCCTACTTTGAAGCCCTGAACATCAGCTCCCGAGAGTCCTCCACCACACTCTCTGAAGTGGGCTTTGGACGCTGGTCGACCTTCCTGGACTTAAAATGCGGGGGTGTTGGAGCCCGAGTGGAACAGAGCCTGCTCAGGAGCAGCGCAGCCTCGGTGGCTGCGGGGCTGAGGAAGGGCGGTGGGGCCGGTGCAGCTGCAGACAAGCTCTTCATCCAGGCCAAGAAGTCCCAGACCAAGGCCTTGGAGTTCGTTGTCAGCAAAGTTGAGGGAGAAATCAAGCATGTGGAAACACCACTGTGCTTCCAGAAACAGGTCCAGACGGGCTCCCGAGTCGTCACGCTTCTGGAGCCCCTGAATTTACGCAGTGAGAGCAAAGTCAGCACGGCCACCGGAGCCTGCAGGGTCCCCAAGGGCTCCAGCAAGGGTCCCGGGTCAGTGTACACAGATGATGGCTCAGAGACATCTGAGAGCAGCAAGCCTGCCTCCCGCACTGAAGGGCCCCAGAAAAAGTCCAAGTTTGCCTCCAGTCTGCTCAAAAATGTCATTTCCAAAAAGATGCAGCGGGAACACGAGTTCAAAATGGAGAGGGGAGAAGTCACGGACACATCCCACCACAACCTCTCTGGGGCCTCCAAGGAAGCTGAAGGCCTTTCAGGGACAGAGAAGCCCAGGGAGAGGGGCCTGCAGAGACAGAGCTCTCACCTCTCAGAGGCAGGCTCTGAGTACACCGTGGTCAGTGTGTCCGATGCTGGTGGAGAGGGGTCTGTCGCAGGGTCTAAGTCTCCCATTTTCAAAGCCAGCACTCCTCGAGAAAGCAGTGCGGGCTCTGGTAGGAGATTTTCTGATGGACACGCAGAGGTGTGTGAAATTAAAAAGAGCGCTTCAGAGACCGTGAAAGGCATCTTTCTGCGGAGCCAAAACAGTGCCTTCCGGTCATGGAAGGAGAAGGAGGCTGAGAAGCAGGAGGAGAAAGCCCCTGTTGGGAAGTTGAAGCTCTCTAAAGGGGGGGACTGGAGGGCTGATCTTGGGGAGATCTCTGCCAGCAAGTCCACTATCATGTCTCGCCTCTTTGTCCCCAACATCCAACAGACACCCAAGGACAAGCAGCCAGAGAAGCAGGCCACCAAGTACCCAGCTGCTGCTCAGGCCACTTCCACAGCAGTGATCAGGCCCAAGGCTCCTGAAATCAAGATCCGACTAGGGAGTGTGCAGCAGCCAAGCTCAGACTTCAACATTGCCAAACTGCTCACCCCCAAGCTGGCTGGTGGCAGCACATCTAACCTGTTCAAGACCACTGAGGACAACAGCAGGACCCAGCAGAAACTCTTCCGTGGGGATAACCTGGAAAAAGTGCCCCAGTTCCAGGTGAGAGATGTCAGAGACAAGTCCAAGGCCCAAGGGCCACTCCACCAGGTGAGAGATGTCAGGAAACTAATCAAAGGGTCAGGGGACAGTAGTGACAAGGGCAGTGTTACCCCAGAGCAGGGGCTGACAGGGCCCAAACCCAGGCAGCTGGCTGCTGCAGCAGGTGGATCTCGATCCTTGTCCCCGATGGTGATTACATGCCAGGCAGTCGTGAACCAGAGAGAAGACAGTACGGACCGAGAGCCCAGAGAAGGCATTGGCAAAGCAGGCGGTGCCAGCAGGGTCTTGAACTCCTCCCCGGAAGGAACAGTCTTGGTTCATAGAGCATCTGGCAGGCTGCCTGTGGCCACCATTGCTCCCAATAAACCTGAGCAAGGGTCCTACCTGCCTGTGCTCAAGATTGTCTCCAAAACACCTGCTCAGAGGACCCCAGAGAAGCCCAAGGAGGAAGAGATCAAGGAGGAGGGGAAAACCCCGAAGCCAGCCCGCAATGCCCTGGAGAAGCTGACGGCCGCTGTGAGGTCCATGGAGGAGCTGTACAGTTTCAACAGGAATGAGTGGAAGCGCAAGAGTGACCCATTGCCGGTGATGGCTGACAGCCATGTCCTGTCACTCATTGCCAGCGAGGAGAGGGAAGGTGTAGCTGGTCCTGAGGGAGACCCTGACAAGCTGGCCAAACGGTTAGGTGAGATGGAAGAAAGGGGCACAGGACAAAAAGGTGGTGTGGTCCTGCGAGGGGTCCCCCTAGAACGTCTGCAGCGGAGGAACTCCAACCCCAACACTGAGAGTGTATCTGCCCGGGCAGCTGCCTTCGAGAACATGGCCAGGGAAAGGCCTCGGTCCCTCTATATCCCCCCAGTCCACAAGGAGATGGAAAGAACCCAACCCCTGCAGCCCCTCCCCCCACTCCCTAGCAACCGGAATATGTTCACAGTGAATGCCAATAGCGCTCAGAAAACTGGGGGTGTCGCTGGCAAGTTCCCACAAGGGTCTTCTCCAGAGAGCCCCTCAGCAGCAAAGGGCATCAAATCCCAGGGACTCCGGTCCCTCAAAATCTCCCCAGCCACACGGGCACCTACTGATGAGGCCACCAACAGGAAAAGTGGCATTAGTTTGGAGAAGAGCAACAGTGACTGTGAGAATTACCTGACCATCCCCCTGAAAGGAAATCCTGCTTCAGGGGACTTGCCTGGCAGACCTGGGGCTTCCAGAGAGGGACCCTCCACCTCCTCGGCTGCCACTCTCTGCAGCTTACCCCCTCTGAGTGCCCGCAGCCAGGTCCCCAACAGCCCCAAAGGGTCTCAGGTCAGTGGAACCAGCAGGCCAGCTTGGCGCACCAAGCATGACAACCCCCGTGAGACAGTCGCTGCCCCCACAGGGCCACAGAGCCCTGAGCATACTCCTACTGCTGTCTACCACCAGCAGGCACTGCCCTTTACCCTCCAGGGCGCCCAACCTCAGGTCCTCTGCTTCTCTCCACCTGGTATGCCAGCTCCTGCACCCACAGGCCCAACCACAGTCTCCACAGACCCCTTCCAGCAGCCCCAGCCTCAGCAGACTCAGCGCAAGATGCTCCTGGATGTGACCACTGGCCAGTACTATCTGGTGGACACACCAGTACAGCCTATGACCCGGAGATTGTTTGACCCTGAAACAGGACAGTATGTGGATGTGCCCATGACCTCCCAGCAGCAAGCTGTGGCTCCCATGTCCCTCCCTGTACCCCCCTTGGCCCTGAGTCCTGGGGCCTATGGACCCACCTACATGATCTACCCTGGGTTTCTGCCCACGGTGCTGCCCCCCAATGCCCTGCAGCCCACGCCCATTGCTCACACTCCAGGGGCCAGTGAGCTCTCCATGGCAGCAGAGCCCCCCAGCAAAGAAGCAGCTGCAACGTTTGCAGAAGCTCCATACTTCATGGCCTCCGGTCAGTCCCCTGCCTCCTCTTCCTCTTCAGTACCGGGAGCCGCACCCCAGCTTGTGGGGGCCAAAGGCTTTGCCCAGATGCATGGCAAACCTGTCATCAGCATCACGTCTCAGCCCTTGGGGCCACGGATCATTGCTCCCCCTTCCTTTGACGGCACCACCATGAGCTTTGTGGTAGAACACAGATGACGAGGAGTTAAGAGAAAGCAGTGTGGAAAGCAGCTTCCGGTGAGTGAACTATACTTTTAATCACTTAACAAAAGAGTAAGAACCATCTTGGTGGGCTTTTGTTTGCTTGTGTGTTTGTATTTTTCAAGATAGGTTCTCACTTTAGCCCAGGCTGACCTGGAACACATTCTGGAGTCCCAGGCTGGCCTCTGACCCACAGTGATCTTCCAACTGATGCTGGATTAAAGGTGTGTGCCACCATGCCCAGCCATCTTGGTTTTTGTTTGTTTGTCTTTGAGTTTGAAGTGGGAGATTTATAGTAGAGGAGGCTGGCTATAGATATTGGTATTTCATAAGAGTGAGATGAAACTCCTTCTGATTTGAAAAGGAGTTAATTTACTCTCCACATCTCCTCTCCTCAGTTCCCATGAATAGCCTTTCTCTCCTCTTTGACCTTTACAAACGGCCCACGTGTTTCTCCCACTAGAGAGTAAAAGGGAGGTGAACCTTCCATTCTCTTTTGGTCTTCGGAAGTGGTTGGCAGGAGAAAGAAATGAACCTGGTCTGGATTTTGTGGAGCAACCTTCCTCTTTGTTCCTGACCACCCTGACCACACGAGAAACCCATTCCAGGTCAATGGACTCACCGTTGCCTGTCTGTTCCTCAAGGAGTAAGGAGAGTTAAAACTGATGTTTTCTAAAACTGTTAAAAATACTTCTCTCACACCTTCCTATTGGAGTTTTTTGTCTTGTGTTTTAAGTTCTTGTGTTTTCGGTTTACAAATGACTAGAATTTTTTTTTCCTAAGGTCTTTAGTGTATTTTACCTGTGGGTGGGTGGGTGATGCACACTCAGAGACACACACTTAAATTTGAACACCACAAGGGGGCGAGATTCTGGGGACCCAGTAGCTCCTTAGATGGAGCAGCTACATTTGCTCTCTCTTGCTTGGCACCAATCCATCATGCGCTAATCCCTATAATTTTCATTTTCATATTTGTGTCTCTCCCTTCAGAAAAGAATCAAATTCCAAGCTTACCCCTCTGCAAATGCAATTCGAGAAATAGATTCCTAACACCTACCTTAATCCACACTCACAGGCAGGGATCCCTGCTGTAAATACAGTCTGTGGAACTTGATAGGAGGGATGAGCTTGGCTGGTGCAAAGCAGGACACCTCAGGTCCAACACAGAAGTCAGGGCACCTTCCTGGTGGAGTATACAGGTGTCACAGCTTTGGGTCTACATGCCCCTCCATCCTCTGTGCCTTTCAGTGTGAGAGGGGTTAAGATCATAAATGTCTCCAGGATTTTCACTCCTTGGTAAAACACACTGAATGAAAAAGGGAGATGGAGATAAGAGAAACCCTATTTATGCTTCTGTAATAGATGAAAATCATTTTTCTTCCCTCATTCAATGGAAAAGGAAAAGACACATTGTTGCTTTTTGGCAAAGAAAGAGCCTCAAGTTAGGAGTTAGGATCAATGGCTAGAAGTCAAACCACTTCTCATCAGTGTGATCTTGGGGGTGACAAACTACATTCATGTGCTATCTCTCATGGGAACAGTAATATCTATAACTCGGTGTGTGAGAGTGTTTTCACTGTCCATTGGGTGATTCACTAGAATTCAGGTGGAAACACAGCCTTGTTCTAATAGCAGTGCAAATAGACAATTTAGATTGCTCCCCAGACAGCCTGCCCATAGGTGCTGTGTGGTGATAACAAATAAAGAGAAGAAGGCGAAAATCAGAGATAAATCATTCTTCTTTTGTGTTTTGCAGAGAGCAAAGAATAATTTCTGTGTACTTGTGTGGGAGACTTAGCATTGAGCATTAGCTTTGTAGATGATAGAGTAACCTATAGGCAAAGTGTTTTAATCTCCTGGGTGGTGGTGTTTTGAGGGCTATTTTGGATCAGCTAATCCTGAGGTGCTTGTGAAGAGGGGGACGTGGAGCATGGGAGGAGCCCATAGTCACACACAGCCCTGGTGTTTTCCTAGCAGCTTTCTTGTGTCTGCTGAGGCAGGAGAGATTAGCTGTGGGGTTGTCATCATCCCACACAGATGGAAATCTGAGTTTTGCACACTTGGAGTGGAACTGGAACTTTTGAAATTTTCTCCCCTTTTTGGAAGAACAACATTTAATTTAGCAAACAACCCTAAAGATAGAAAGGTAGATGCCAGCTTTGATTTAAGCAGACTCATGAGCAACTAAGGGCTAGCTTTTTTGTTTACAGGCAAACATCTAGCTAGCCCAACTCAGACATGAATTAAAATCCTTCAAAACTTACGTTCCTGAAAGTTCTAGTATAGTTTCCAAAAAAAGTCAGATTAAAAAAATAGACTTTAAATAGATTTTTTAAAGTGGGTAGCTCTTTTTCTGTGTGCCAGTTTTTAAAAATGTTGCTCAAATATTTCAAACATCACTTGATGCCCCCTCAGATGGTCAGATGAGAAGCCTTAGATGATGGTTTCCTTTGAAAGCCAGGCTTATTGCAGGGATTTTCCTAGGGTAGTTTTGTGGCCTCCTTTCAACAGGAGTTGCATAAGTGATTGAATCCGATCACAGTATTTCACACAGAGGTAAACTGGGATGTAGTAAGAGATGTTTTGCCGAGGTCTCCATGGAGTGAGAGGGCAGGACCTGTGGCAATGGCTCCTTGCTCCCAGCCACCCCACGTGCTTGTGTACCTGGATAGAATGCAGGGGCAAAGGTTGCAGAGAAGCCCTCTGACTTGTCATCAAGGACATCTGGAATGTACTGACTCCCTAGGGACATTTTCCCATTAACTGTTTGTTTCCATTTGCCTTTCTAGACATTGACCAAGTGCAAGAATATTTGCAAGAAATGCAGTATTTTTCTCATTTGGTCAGTGAACATGAATTGCATGCCCACACTCTACAGCCACCCTGTACTCTGGTGGCGAAGCTATAAGTCCACCTGTGACCCAGTATGGAGCCTACAGTCCTACAGGGGGATGCAGACTTCCCCTACCCCCAACAAAACTGAAAATTAATTCAAGAGCCATCATTACCTTTAAGATTCCTTCCAGTGCCAAGAATAAGTATTTCATCATCTATTTTTAGCACCACATCGTAACAGGGAGCATTCTACTTTGTGCGTATATTTGAGTACAGTCAACTGTCATTTCTCTTTCTGGATATTCCATCATAAGCTTCCCTTTTTGTTTCCTTATGTTTGGCTTTTATATTTCTTTCTTTTTTGTTTACTTTTCTGGTTTTTTTCTTACTTCTTTTTATCCTATGGTTATTAATATTTATTTATTTAGTTTCTTTCAAGGTAGGGTCTTGCTTTAGCCCAGGCTGACCTGGAATTTACTGTGTAGTCTTCAAGCTAGCCTTGAATTCATGGCAATCCACTGCCTCCTGAGTGCTGAGATTAAAGGCTCCTATTGTTATTATTCTAGTACTTCTTAAATCTTGCTATGCCTTAACCCATATACAAAGCTGATAAGTAAAAGTACTTACTTTATTATTGCTTCACCATGTCATTGTACATTGCTAGTCCCCACTTTGCACCTGGTGGCCTGGCGACCACATGGCCACAGAAGGAGCCCATATGCAACCTACTGTCCTGTAGGGCACATCAGTGGAAAACCTTATAGCTGTCTCTGCTTGTCAGGCGCTTTGTGTTTGCTGTCTGTTTGGTTTCCAAGTCCCTCTCAGAGCATGAGAGCTTTCATCCTTCCCTGAAACGGCCTTGGTTTGTGTTGTCTGTCACTAGAGGTCTATGGCTTCACTTTTCTTCCTCTTTCATGTCTTCTTCTGCCCACCCACCATAATGCTGTATTTTTATTTTAAATTTTTAACTGAGTCTTGATAACTAAGAGATTTTTACAAAGGCATACAAATAAAGTAAATATATAATATTAAGATAAGAATGTTTTAATTAACACTATGGGTCCGACCTAAGAGATGTAATTATTTTTACTTTGAATGTCCTCCTTTTTTTCTATAAGGCTTTGTTTTTTCCTTTTGGAGGGGACCCCATGATCTTTCTTTTCTCATCAGAGTTATTTCTATCCCTTGAATAGAGCCACACATATCAGCAATTGAAGTAGAAGGAGAAGGCAGAATTCATGGAGAGCTATTTTCATGGAGTCCTGAGGTCACCAAGTGCAGGAGGGAATTCGGGATTAACAAAGTCAAGTGACCCTTCTTTAGTTACAGCCTGCTCTGTGTTGATCTGTCTTGAAGCCAAACATTCCACATCAGGGTCCTTATTTGCAATTTCTTCCTTATTGTGGGTTCTGATTTCCCACTCACTTCAACCTAACTGACTTTAATGCCTGGCCTCATATTTTCCCTTCTCACTTAATCACAGACTGGATTGCTTATGGGGAAGGACCTTTTTCACCTGAGCATCCTCTCAGACCTTGAGCATCTCTGGTGGGTCATCAGAGGGATAGGAATCTGGCTGCTTTCCAAGACCCAGCAGAGGGAGGCCCAGCAGCTAAGCTGCAGGCTGCAAGCGCCACATGTTATTTTCATTTTAACTCTTAGTTACATACCACAGTCGATCATTGTTTCTATTTCCTCTCTAAATGTGTTGTACCTTCCTCTCCCAATCATTGTATACAACTTCAGTTTTATTCTACAATATTCTTTTTTAAGTTGGGAACTTTAATATATGAAAATAATATATTTGTCATGTCTTGTGACATTATTCTCTTTTGTCCCCTCTCCTCTGCTCCCATTCCTGAGGACCCTCCACTTTCAAATAGTACTTCTGTCTTGTAGTCTCATTCCATTTGTTCTCCTACATTCTTTTTTTTTCTTTATTGTTCATGAGTTACATTGTTTAGTGGGCCAACCATGAGTTGTTATCCCCAATTCCCCGTTGCCCCCCTTCCCAATCCCCAGTCAGCTGGATATCCTCCTCCATGGGCCGTCTGGATCAGTCTTTGTGGTAGGGGACCATGGATAGCTCATTCTTCAGCCGGGCTCTCATGACCCAAATGTGCTGTTACTGAGGGTTGCCAAGTCTCTGCTATTCTCCCCCACCATGGCTCTCACAATCTTTCTGCCCCCTCTTGAGGCTGCTATGGTGTTGTGAGCTTAGGGGTTTTTGTGTTGAGATTCGTTGGTTTCTGTCACACTGGCTTATCTTTTG
>PVHP010031289.1:0-21124 GCA_004024765.1 Zapus hudsonius | reverse complement strand
TAGTTGTTTTACCAAAGGCATAGCTTGTTCAGCGTCCCCAAAAATACGAGAGGCAGTTTGGAGCAGACAATCTACAAAATCAGCATAAGGCTCATTAGGTCCCTGTAACACCTTGGACAACTGTCCTTGTAAATTACCAACCCCCTGCAAAGTTTTCCAAGCCTTAATTGCTGCAGCTGCTACTTGCATATATACTGCCGGAGGATAATTTATTTGATCCTGGATATTTGAGTAGTTACCCGACCCTGTTAACATGTCAACATCCCAGCCTGGGTTCCCTGCGGCGGCGTTATGCCTAGCTGTATCGGTGCAATGCTCGTGGAACACGGTTTTCCACAGTAAATATTGACCTCCCGATAAAGTGGCTCTTGCGGTGTTTACCCAATCTAAAGGTGCAAGATTGGATGTTCCTAATGATTCTAACATAGAAATCGTATAGGCAGCTTGAGGCCCATAAGTGCTTACTGCCTCCTTCAATTGTTTTACAAGTTTGAAGTCTAATGGCTGATGATATCTATGCTGTTCGGCATCCTCGAATACAGGAAAGCAAGTTGGTTCTAACCCTGGGGGTTCCCTTCTACAGGAACATTCCCCATTGTAGTTATAAGGAAGTGGTGGCGCTGTTGGCTCCACTTTCCCCCTAGTTTGTGGAGTCTTCTCACAACAGTTTCTGAACCCAACTCCTAATTCCTCCCCATCTGATTCTTCCCCATTCATTCTTTCCATTTCTAGTAACTTGGCTGGTGTTATGGGAGCTGTAGATACTTTTAACAGAGCCCCTATTATCTTCGACAATGCCCAAAAAGGAGCCCCCACAAGGGCCCGTGAGATTTCGAGCCCATTCTTCTTCTATTCCTTTCACTCTATCGCGAACCTTTTTCCTCTCTTTCCTAGGGTAAACTTTTTGGATAGATGAGAGAGAGAGAGAGAGAGAAAGAGAGAAGAGGAGGAAAAGGAAAAAGCAGCAGAGAGAACAGACCTTTCTCTTATTTTTTCGTTTTCTACGCTTCTCTTTTCATTCCCCATTTTTGTTCATTCCCCTTTTCTGTTCATTCCCCGTTTTTTGTTCCCCCGTATTTTTCCCGTATTCGGCCCCCCCCGTAAGGTTTTTCGTGTCCCCGTACGGGCCACCATCTATCACTGTGCGTGGCTCACGGGAGCAGTGATCATACAGATACACACACACACCGCTTGTAGGTTGATGAAGGTGTGCCGTTTATTGCAGGGAACGAGGCAGTATATATAGAGCTTCCTGGCCAATCAGGGAGCTAATGGTAAGAACCTGTGGTCATGATGTGCAAATAATCTAATCAGGACTACCTCTTGAAACTCATTAAGCCAAGCCCCTCTTGGCAGACTGTCAGGTGCAGTCCAAGACTAAGCCAGGGTGTGCCTCCAAAGGCCCCCCGAAGGCTTTCGCCCCTGACACCCAGCACCTCCAAAGCAAGCAAGCACATTCCAACTCCCACTAGCAAACCAGCAGGAGCTCCAGACTTGAGCTGGGGCTGCTCTTTGCATATGGATAGCTGGATTTTCACATCCACCTTAGAAATACTTTAGGGCTGGATCCTAGAATCCAGCCTAGGTGTCTGGCATCCAGGCATCTGGACAAAATTTTTATACACTTTTGAATCTATTGGGGGACATTCAATCAAACTACCACATCTGCCATCTGTAAAATAAAACCGATTCTAACCAAGCATGAGAGAAATTTGGGCTAAAGGGAGTATGTAAAGTTGTTTAGGAGATTTTTGGTGTGCCAACCCATTCTCTTCCTGACCTTGGGATTCTGACTTGGTTTCCAGTACCAGATATAAGTTCTGAATGGGCCTTCTGTTCACTCAGAGAAGAGTTGGTTACCTGTAGAGTCTACATGCTACTATTGCACAAGTGTGTATATCTTGTCCAACTGATTTATTTTGTAGTCTGCAGGGTACCTTGTTTATCCAAGCTGTTGGTGACCACTGTCCTCCAACAACTACAATAGGGCTCCCCAGCACTATGAGGAGTAGCCAGGAGGGAGCTAGTTTCTCTTTCAGTACCAGCATGATATTCCAATGTCCTGCGACTGTGGTGTCTTCAGCAATATGATCTTACCTTTTAGCTCTGACAGGTAAGCAAGTGTTTTTTGGCAATGGCCTACATTATTTTGAGGACCTCATGGATTTCCCTAGCCAGCAGCTCACTGTGGGACATAACCCAAATTCTGGGCCTTGGATGTACCAGCAGGAGTTTGTGGTTGTAAGGTTAAGGTTTTTCCACCTTCTGTCCAGACTGTCACCCCTCCTCCTTTATTGATGGCATTTATAGTTTTGTGCCTGTCCCCTCATCCCAAGTAAGTGTGACCTCACTTAGAATGATTTTTTTTCCAGCTCCATCCATTTTCATGCAACTTTCATTATTTCATTGTTCCTTGCCAATGTGTAGAATTCCATTGTGTGTATGTAACACAGCTTCATTATCCATTCATCAGTAGATAGGCATCTGGGCTGATGATTCCAGTGAATAGCTATTGTTCATAGAGCTGCAACAAACATGGTTGAGCAAATAGCTCTTTAGTAAAGAGTGGAGGCCTTAGTGTATATGCCCAGGATATAGCTGGGTCAAATAATAGATCTACTCTTATCTTTTTCAGGATTCTTCATACTTATTTCCATAGTGCTTATGCCAATTTGCACTCTCACAGCAGTGAGTAAGAGCTCCTCTTTCCCCACAGCCTCGGCAGCATATGTTTTCCTTTCATTTTTTGATTTATGTCATTCTGACTGGGAGCGAGATGAAATCTCAGGGTTGTTTTTATTTGCATTTCTCTGATGACTAAAGATGTTGAACATCTCCTTAAGTGTATAATGACCATTTACATTCTTCCTTTGAGAATGCTCTGTTCAATTCTCTACCCCATTTTTTATTGGGTTGCTTGATTTTTTTTTTTATTACTGGTTTTTTTTGTTGTTCTTTGTAAATTCTAGATATTAGTCCTTTTTTGGAGGAAGAGCTAGTGAAGATTTTTTCCTATTCTGTGGGAAGTCTATTGACTTCTGTTGATAGTTTGTTTATCTATACAGTAGCTTTTTGGTTATATGAGGTCCCAGTGGTAAAGTGTTGATCTAATGTTCTGGGTAACTGACATCTTGTTCAGGAAGTCTTTCCCTACTCCTATATCATGGAGTGTTCGCCCTATTTTTTCATCTAGATTTTTTAGAGTTTCAGGTCTTGTATTGAGGTCCTAATCCATTTGGAGTTGATTTTGTGCAGGGTGAGAGAAATGGATCTAATTTCATTCTTCTACATGTGGTTATCCAATTTCTCCAGCACCATTTGTTGAAGATGCTGTCTTTTCTGCAATGTGCATTGTTGGCCCCTTTGTCAGAGATGAGGTAGCTATAGTTGCTTGGATTCAGAGATGGGTCTTCCATTCTATCCCATTGATCTGTATGTCTGTTTTGGTGACAATACCATTATGTTTTCATCACTGTGGCTTTGTAATATACCTTGAAATCAGGTATGATGATACCTCCAGACATATTTCTTTTGCTGAGGATATTTTTGGCTATCTGAAGCCTTCTGTTCTTCCATATGATTGTGAGACTATTTTTCCTATGTCAGTGAAGAACAGTATTAAATATTTGTTGGGATTGAATTGAATTTGTATAATGTTTTTGGTAAGTTGGCCAATTTTGTAATATTAATTCTTCCAATCCATGAGCATGGGAAGTCTTCCCATCTTGTGTCCTTCTCTGTGCTTTCATGTTTTCATTGTACGGGTCTTTACTTCCTTGTTTAGTGATATTCCAAGGTATTTAATTTTTTGTGTGTATGTATTAAAAATGGGATAGCATCACTTACCTCTTCCTCCATGTGTTTATCTTTGGCATATAGGAAGGCTACTGATTTTTGTGTATTGATTTTGTATTGTGCCACTTTATTGAAAGAGTGTATCACCTTTAGAAGTTTTTGGTGGAGTTTTTGGATTACTTATATATGAAATCATGTCATCTGTAAATAGGATTAGTTTGAGTTCTTCATTGCAATTTGTATCCCTTTTATTCATTTTTCTTGTCTTATTGCTTGAGTTAAAGCTTCAAAAACTATGCTGAAAAGCAATGGTGACAGTGGGCACCCCTGTCTTTTTTCAGATTTTAATGGGAATGCTTCAAGTTTTTTGCCATTTAGTATGAGCAGGACCCTGGTTGAATTACAAATAGCCTTTATTATGTTGTGATATGTTCCCTCCATCTAGTCTCTCCAGTGTTTGAATTATTAATGGGTATTGTATTTTCTCAAGGCTTTTTTTCATTGAAATGATTATGTGATTCTTGTTTATCTATGTGGTGAATTACATTTATTTATTTCTTGCATCGTTGGGATGAAACCTACTTGATTGAGGTGGATGATGCTTTTGATGTATTCTTGAATTCAGTTTGCAAGGATTATATTAAGATTTTTTGCAACTAAGTTCATTAAGGATATCATTCTTTAATTTTCTATTTTTCATATCTGTCTGGTTTAGGTTTTAGAGTAATACTGACTTCATAAAAGAAGTTTGGAAGTATTCCCTCTTTTTCAATTGTACGAAATAATTTGAGAAGGAGTAGTTTTAGTTCTTGAATGAAGGTTTTGTAAAATTCAGTGGTGAATCTATCTGGGCCTGGGCTTCTTTTCCCCAATTGGCCAACTCACAATGGTGGGACCATATTTGCAGCTGGACTTTTACTGGACTTCCCCCACACAGGCCATAGGCCCAGAATAGAGTTCAGCCCTGGCACAGCATCCCTATGCTCAGCTGACTCACATTGACAGGCCCTGCTTGCAGCTGAACTTTAGCTGGACCATCCCCTCCCAGGCCTCAACCACCTCCAAATGTGGACAAGCCATGGCACACACACAACTTCCCCACTGGCCATCTCACAATGGTAATGCCCTGCTTGCAGTGAGGTTTCAGTTGAATCATCCCCACCCAGACTGCAGCCCTGGAATGGCTTATCTTCTGCTTAAACACTTTAATGGTAGCCATCAAGACTTCCCAATCCTGAACTCAATATTTCTGTTTAACTTTCTCAGAGAGATTCAATTATAATACTTAAGAATCTCTTACGGTTTACTTCTTCTATGAAAAACAACTTTGAAATAGATTTGAGAAGATACATTTTTTCATCTTCATATTCTCCTAAGCATAAGCAGCATGGATGTTTGTCAGCAGTGAGCTAGCTAGTGGCATGATGTTCTCTCAATATAAAAAAAAACACTACAATAGTACTATGAAAAAAACCAATATTCTCTGCACATTGTACTAAAAGATCTCTGAATTATTGATGCAATGAATGTTCCAGGAAGACACAAGACCCATCAAAATGACAGGAAGAGAAAGCCAAGTGCCTAATGCTGGATGTATTTCTCCATCACATCCACCAGGGCCTGGGAAATAGTACAGTAGAAGGGGAAAATTAAATATGAGGTCTTCTTTCACTGTTAGCCATACAGATTTGTATGGCCAATAGTTGCATGCCTAAGATTAATGCAAAAATATTATGGATGGATATTTAAACCAAATTAATTGTGTATGTATTCACTTATCACCCACTAGTCATAGAAGAACTTCATTTTACTGTGATTAAAAGTATAAATATTCTCCAAGAAGACTGCAGTAGATACTGAGGAGACTCAAAACTCAAAAGAGTAGAATATTAGAGGCTGTGGACAGCTCAACACTCATGGAGAGTTATAACACACTCTGCAAGGCTCAGAACACATCATGGAAGAGGCAGCAGAAATAATATAAGCACCGCAGGGTGGGAAGGTGTATTCTGAGGGATCATTCCCTCTGCTTGGCTCCACTGAGACTGACTTGCATTTATGACCCAACAGTTAATCATGGATAACCCTATGAAGGAGGGTCCTTGGCAGAATGGGAACAGGGAAGAGGGGACATGAATCCACTGCGAACAGGACCAGTTTGCAGTATGTTCATATAGTAACGTTCCCAGTAAAAAATATAAATTGTATATCCACAATAATAAATATTTCATCTTATAAAAATCCCAATAGGTATATGACCTAAGATTAATGCAAAAAATATTATAGAGTGTGATTGAAACCAAATTGATTGTGTACACATTCACTTTTCACCCAGTAGGCATGGCAGAGCTTCATGTTATTATGATTAAGTGTAAATCTCAAATTTCTACATCGTATTGATGAAATATATACAGCAACAAATATATAGGTTAGGTAAAAAATAAAACTTGTGTATCATATATGCACACTCATAGCCTCACTGTTCACAGTAGCCAAAATCAGTCTCCCACTTTCTAGACTGTGTATCTTATAGGAAGATAAGCTCCCTGGAAGTTTCATACACATGATTCAAAAACGTTTCTTTTTACTAATAACAGCTCTTTAATGACTGTATTGGTACAAAAATGCCCCCTCTAAAAGATGTCATTTTTACAAAGATCTGAAACTAAGGATACAATAAAAATTCATTTTATGAATGAAGGTTCTATCCAGTTGACTAGAATGAGCAGGTTATTCTAGATTATATCAGTTAGTGGGTTAAATATAAACCCAAGGGATCTTGGGAATGCGAGAGGAAGGTAAGAGAGGATGTTGGAGTAATGTGTTAGAAGGACATAATCACCTCTGCTGGCTCTAAAGACAAAGGAATTTGGGTGACATCGGAGAACTGGAGCAAATGAGGAGGTTCTGTTCTAGACTCTAGATGAAGTTCAAACTGGCCAGCACCTGTGTTTTAGTTCATAAGACCCTGATAGGACCAGTGGCCTATAGATCTATAAGGTGACAAATCTGTACTTTAAATCTGCTGAATTTTTGGTGATTTGTTATAGTAGAAATAGGATATAGGGATGCTATGTTTGTGCAGTGATCTGAGTTGACTGGAAGGAAAATGAACTCCAAGTGGCTCTCTAGAAACCCACAATATTTATTTACTCATCTGATGAGATATATTTCAGTAAACACGAGGCACATCTCTCTCTCTCTCTCTCTCTCTCTCTCTCTCTCTCTCTCTCTCTCTCTCTCTCTCCCAGTTTCTTTCTGAATGAACCTGCTGTCTGTGTCACATACTGAAACATTTGCTTTTCATTGTTGTATTTGCCACTTGGTTTCATCTGGAATTTGTCCAGGACTAATTGCATTCAAAGCATAAAATTGTTGATAAGTATTTCCTGTTTCCAGTTTTGTCCCACCATCATGCCTCTCCGTAGTGGTATTGTTATTGTGATCAGAATGTTGAGAGAAGTGTCATCAGTACCTCTACCACAAACTCAATGCCAGCTCCACAGAGAGCTTCCTGTGGAGGTGAGACCTGTCTGACCTCAGCTGGAGCCTTCTCCTCTGTATCATCACTTCCCATCCCTGGCGCCTGCTTTGCTGTCCTTTACCTTCCTCGGCTTTATTTCTTTTCGATTCTCTCTGAAACCCACTCTGTCGGTGAGCTCTTCTTCCTGCTCCCATGCCTTTCTGAACTCAGTCAGGCACCTGTTTGTTATCACTCATGGCTGTAATTGTTGGCCTTTGAAACGGATGCCTTTGCTTGTCTCCCATTCAGGACCTTGAACATTTTGCTTACACACGGCCCACTTTCATCCTAAGCCCTGCAAACAATGTCCTGTGCCCCCAGAGGGCCCAGCGGTGCCCTTTTCTCCAATCCTAACATGCTTTTCCTGACTGCAGGTTAAACTCAGGTGATTTATTGAACCTCACCTGTAATATGTCTTTGATTCTTTTATACTCTTTGAGAACCTTCTGTATCCTTAAATGAAAAGCACTTGGCAGGTAGTTAACCTTATCTTTCTTTGCCACAGTTCTATTTCATGCTGGTATCAAGGAATCCAACTCCTAAACTGTCTGCAACTTCACTAAAACCATCTATATGTGACAACCCACCCTTAACAAATCGTAGAATCATTGATCCCTAGTGTAGAAAAAGGCTTTAAACATAACTGAATGGTACATAGTGATTTGAGAATTGCATAACATTTTACACAGCATGATGTGAAACATGTATGTAGATAGGTATATATGCATATCTGCCTACATATGTAGATGTATAAAATATGGCTATCTGTATGATACATACCACAAGATCAACAAGGTTTCTCTTTCTCTTTTTGTCAATTCCCATTTATTTTTGGATCTTGAGGCAATGCCATTCTTTCAATACAAAAAAAAAAGCAGGTTCAACACAAAACAGAAATCTGAAGTGTAGGACAGGACAAAACTAAGGGTAGAACGTAAACAGCTAAACAGCCATAGCAAAGAGAAGTTTTAAAGATGGAGGGCATTGTCACCTCTCCTCTGGGGAGAGGCAGTGCACACCTTTCCACTCATCAGGAGTGGCATTCTTTCAGAAGCGGCATCAAGGGCTTAGGACAACTGAAATAGAAATAGAAACTGAATAGAAAAAAATAGAAATAAAAAAGACTACAAATTGAAATAATACTGTTAACAACTCTCTTGAAGCTGAGAGAGGGGGTAGGAAACACAGAAAGTGCGACTTTTAAAGCCTCAGTTGGTTGTCTCTCCAAATCCGTCCTTGACTAAAAACCCTGCCCACCCTTCCTCAGTGACTTCTGCCATAACATGGGAAAGTGGTCACTATCTTGGTTGATTCTTAATGTGATTTGGAGGAGACTCAGGTTCCTGGAAAGTTGTTTTGGAACAGACAGTTCTGAGAAGTATCAGAAGGAAATACAGAGGAATCTAGAATGATAGAGATCTAGATTTTGCCAAAATGGTAAGAGAAAGGAGACATTCAACAAATATTTATTGAGTGCCTACTTAAGTATTAGGGGCTTTTACCTTTTCCCCCACAAAAAAAAAATAAAAAGATACAAAATCAGGACAGAGGCAGTAGAAAAACATGGAAAGGAGAGCAAAGGGGCCACTGAGGGAACTGAGAGAGATCTGCCTTAAGTCTCTTCTTCAGACTCTTCACCAAATCCTCCTTCTCCTCTTCTTCCTCCTCTTCCTCCCCCTCCATTCTCCCTCTCTTCCTCTTCCTCCTCCTCCTCCTCCTCTTCCTCCTCCTTCTCCTCCTCCTCCTCCTCTGTGGTGGCATCTTGGTACTGCTGTTCTGGGAGACCAGGTGGTTCAGCTCAGGTGAACTCCACCTCTCCATGCCCTCACCTGTGTACCCGTGGAGGAAGGCCTTCCCCTGGAACATGGCTGTGAGCTGCTGGGAGATGCTTGTGGCCCATGAAGGTGACTGCTATCTTGAGCCCTCGAGGTGGGAGTCACAGTCTTCATGCTGTTGGGGATCCCCACGTGAGCATCTGCTCATCCACCTCCTTCATGGACATCCGTCCAGGGAGACAGCAGCCTACAGGCAGCTATCATGGAGGACCTGCTGGGTGAGTTCAGGCCCAGGGGAGCAGGTCCTCTAGGCTGGCGTGGTCAGCACGAGGGTTCGAAAGCAGACATCATAAAGAGCCTTGTCGTGGAGGCAGTAGGTCTCGTCAGCGTTCTCTGCCCACTGATGGACAGAGAGGGTGGCCTTGTAGGGCTCAACCACAGTGTCGGCCTTTGGGTGAGGGCACCATACTGAAGGTGCTGCTGTCGGGTTCTCCTCCTGGATGGTGCTGATGAGCAGGGTGCCCATGCCAGAGCCTGGGCCCACCCAGCGGTGGGTCAGCTGAAGCCTTGCAGGCAGTCGGCTCTTCCTCCTTCGCACGGTGTCCGGGGTGGAGTCCACCAGCTCAGCTCCTTCAAGGGACCCTTGATCCAGACTGGCCGAAAACGAAGTTGTCTGAAGATCTGTCCAAAGGGATCAGAGCAAAGAGTCCACGGTCCTGGGTTCTAAGTTCATCACATAGCTGGTGAAACGTGCCACCTGTGATGTCATTCTAGCACTCGGAGGGAGGTGAGGTCCAGCTGCAGCTCGCTGTCCCCCTGATAGGTACCAGTGGGGTCAATGCCACATCCATTGCTGGTCACTTCCCAAAATTTGGCATAGATACACGGATCTGGTTGCCACATTAAGCAGCCTGGATATCTACGAATTCTCTTATGATTAAGGGATATATATTTCTTTTTTTCTTTTCTTTTCTTTCTTTCTTTTTCTCCCTAGTGTATAAGAAGGATGCTAGAGGGTTTTTTGTTTGTTTGTTTGTTTGTTTGTTTGTTTTTTCTCTTTTTATTTCTGGGCTGGTCTTGGGCTGAAGGATGGAACATGACCCCGAGGCTGGAGAAGCAAGATGTGTGCACAATGACAGGAAGGTTCCGACCAACAAAGTTATTTCTTTTTTTTTTTTTTTAAGAATATTTTATTTGTTTATTTGAGAGAAACACACACTCACACACACACACACACACACACACAGAAAGAGAAAGAGAAGGAGAGAGAGAGAGAGAGAGAGAGAGAGAGAGAGAGAGAGAGAGAGAGAGAGAGAGAGAGAGAGAGTTCACGTCAGGGCCTCCAGCCACTGCAAATGAACTGATACATACTTTAGGTCGAAGTCTGGTCCTTCTGCTTTGCAAGAAGGGCCTTAACTGCTAAGCCACCTCTCCAGCCCCCAACAAGGTTATTTCTGAGTAGTAGACCTGACATTTTCAGTGTTCTTTCTTATATTTTTTTCTAAATTTTCTATAAGTAGCACGAGCTTATAAAACACCATGGGAAATTGCTTTAATGTTTAAGATGGCAATATTTCTAGCTTAGAATTTTATATCAATCCTCAATCCTTATCAATGGAAGGATAGAATAAAGACACATTTAGATATGAAGCTATTGAAAGTTTCCCTTCAGCTTGTTTTATCGAGAAAATTCAGGGAGAACACACTAATGAAGCAGAAGGTACAGGGTGCAGCATACAAAGCAACAAACAAATCCAAAAGTATGTGAAGAATTTTCTAGCATAAGGGACATATAGCTGTGAAAAGCAGTTATATCAGAGAGGAACAAAAGCTGAGAGGGGAGCTAGTTTTTGTCACTTGGAAGAAATAAGCAAGAAGAAACAAGCAGTAATATGTCCCCAAATGTCAAATTCTATGGGGTGTGCTATTCATACCCTCATTTATCCAGCCCCTATTTCTTAAGGATCTATTTTTTTTTTTTGCCTTTGCAATGTTAAGTACTAGGGATACAATGGTGAACCTTTTTATGGAACATAGAAATAAATGAAATAAAAGCTATTATCTCCTTTAATTTTCTCTGAAGCCCCATTTTCTAAACCAGGTATTCTTTTCATGTTATAAAGAGGAAGTCAACTTCACAGGGTTTGTATACCTTGCCCAATGGTTGCCAATTAGCAAGTGCCAGAACTGACTGGAATTCAGACTTGAAGTTAAAGCTCACACTGTCTTTGCTTATGTTCAAAGAAAAAAATTCTTTGCTAAAAAACTTGCTCTCATTGAATTGTATGCTTAACACAAATGGTGAGGAAAATAATTTTGAAGGCCTTTTTTTTTCTTTTCTGGCTGGCCACCTTGTGGATCATGCTTTGGGGTAGATGTGCACCTGATGGCCTTTGACCATGAACTCCTATCCAGAAGGATAGTCATCAAATGAGGCTGTGAAATGCTTTCCTGAATTACTGACACAGCCCAGAATGTTGGCTCAGCATAACTGAAAATTGAAAATAAACTTGTAAACCATTGTCAGTGATGTAGCTCCAAGACTTTATGTGCTGAAGTTTTTAAAGTCTTTAAAGTTGTTTTTCATTACAGCATCTCCTGTCTCAATGGGCAGAATTTATTTTCTCCTCTTTAAGTGTGCTCAGTGAGGGAAAATGGAGCTTGAAAGGAAGGTCTAGGTCTGATATTTTAGTGTCAGGTGTGCAATGTGTCCCTTTCTTCAAAGCTAGGGATCTTGGACTTTCTCTTTCTTCATGTCTCCAGAAACCTTCCAGTCTGTTACTCTCAGAGATGCAGCTTCCAAGTGCTTAAGCTCTGCTTACAGTCAAGAGCCCTTTGCTGGCTGTAGGAAGGGAATACTCCCTGTCCACTGCTTTCCTGATGCCAAGACATAAGATCCTGAACCAACCCTGTACTTGATTTCCACCTTTGATTCTGAAACCAATTCCACCTAGATTCTAATCCAAGCTCCATCTCTAACTTTGTGGACAAGCTACTTAGTTTCTCTGTGCCTCGGTGTTCTAGAAAGTAGGAAAGATAGTAATAGTCCCGTCTTTGTTGTATTTCATGGGAACACTGACAAAAGGTGTGGGTGATACTGGCCTTTAAGGAATCATTTCATTGTAGATATTCTTTTTACCATGTCTTTCTATGGTCAACACAAACTGCCCTCGGATGTCAAAGCAAAGATTCCCAAAGGCTTGTTCAATCTGTCTACATGTAATTGACTCTGGATTTTAAAAGCTATCAGTTTTCACCACCAATTTGTTTTCCCCCATCAGATACTGTGTCCCCTTAGGAAACAGGCACTTCAGATGCCTTACAGCTATTAGGGTCCCTCTCCTGGCTTGCATTAAATCCTTGGACTTGGAGCTCTTTCTTGTAGGAGAGCCAGCATTTTTCTCTCTCAGAAGTTGCTTCCCCAGCTCCAGCTGTTTCCACAGAATACCTGCTCACTTGGAAAATCTGGCTCACAGATTCTGACCTGCATCTGATTGGTAACTATCACAATGTTTTCCGTTAAGAAATTGAAAATGATCAAACCAGATTTCAAAAAGGAAAACACTTTCTCTCAAAGTCAGGGAATGCAGCTAAGATTTTTCCTAGCTCTATGGGCTATACTGGAGTCCATCTTGAACACGATGCTTTACTGGCTGCCAAATCTCTGGGTAATTCCAATATGAGCTCATGTATCCTATGGTTGGCAAATCAAGAATTAAGACAAGCTGCCTGTCCAGGCTACTGCTAACCTTCCAGATTCTGAAAACTGAAGCCAACAAACCCTGTAAAGAAAAAGCAAACCTCCCCATCCTTCAAGCTCATGGCTCCTGCAAAATTTGCTGTAGGCCCATGGCTACCTTCCTCCATTCCTTTTCCCTTTCCTCCCTTCTCTTCATTTTACACTCTCTTAAGGACTGTGCTTATATCCATGGCTCCAAAAGTCATCTCAATGTGTACACTTGGGAGGGGTAGTTTCTCCGTTCTCTTTAGTCCTTTCAGGGCACAGAAATAGTCATCTGTTGACCGGCTCCCTTTCCAAGTGGGCAGGATCATGAGAGTGAGCACAGCTTTTGTTGGTTTCTTCCTTTCTTCTCCCTCCAACAGGAAAGACCCATACTCGGTTGTTCACAGGAAGAGGCCTTGCCATCATGGTCTCTGTGCAGCTGGTGGCTGAGCTAGAGCCTCATGCATCCAAGTAGACCTGCCCACCATCTGGTTGCTATTGTTGGCTTTTCCTGGACTTCTCTTTCTTTGCCATGGATGGTGTGACTAAGGCCATGCATGGTACACACTGAGTCTGTCTCTCTCTCTCTCTCTCTCTCTCTCTTTCTCTTTCTCTCTCTCCCTCCCTTTCTCCCTTCCCCCTCTCCCTCTGTTTTTCTATCACACAGTGGCTGACCTGTACAACTGGTCTATTCTTACTATTGCTACCTCATGCTCTCACTCCATATATGATGGATGTTTTCTGGTTGTATTTTGTATGATGTCCACTGGGATCTCAAAGCTTGGGGAAATAAGGACATAAGTGGACCTTTGTTGTTTTACCTCCTAGTTCTCATTCACTCTTCTCTTGCAACTGATGACTTGGCTTATTTCTAGTAAATTATCCTCTTCCTTATTCACAATTCACATTCTTCAGGTATTCGTGGAGCATGGGACTCAGGCCCTACCTCAGTGCTCATTTCAGGGACCAGAAAGTGATGCTAGTTTTTCTGGGCTTTTAGGCAAGTACACTTTTCCAGTGAACTTGACATGGGGAGATGTGATGCTGGGTTCTGGAAGCCCTCTTGCAGGCACAAGGGGACAGCCTGTCTGAGAACAGAGCCAAGGCACAGAGCTGTGCTAAGATACGGATGGAAAGATGAAAAGATATTTGGTCTTGTGACCTTGAGTTTCCACATAGGAGAAACCCTGAAGTCAGACCACTCTGTAACTTTTATTGGTAACCCAATAAATCCTTCCTTTTCTTAAACCAGTTTGGATAAAATTATCTGCTACTAAAGTGGAAAAAAAAAAACAATTGATGAAGGAGGATGGTAGCATACTTCTAATTACCAGAATTTTTAATCTTTCAGATTTTGGGTTTATACTCAGTTAATCGCAAATAGTCCTCTAGAAGGCAGTTATGGTGGCCATGCCTATAATCCCAGTATTGGGAGGCTATGACAGGAAGGTCATGAGTTCAAGACCAGTCTGGGCTACATAGTAAGACCCTGTTTAAAAAAAAGTTGTGCTTTCATACAGTGTTTCTACTTATTAACAATAAATAAATTTAATTGAAAAAAATCTTTGAAAATGAATAGTGCTTTGACTTAGCTATTTTTCCTTATGCTTGTTATCTTCACCCAGAAACTCGCCATAGGGGCAAGGTTTAAGTCATTTGTGGGGATGCTGGAAAGATGGCTCAATAGATTAAGTATTTGCCAAGTAATCATATGTACTTGAATTCTGATCTCCAGATACTAAAAGCTGGATGTTGTGGTGGGTGCCTGTAACCCCAGCATAACTATAGCTAGAAGGGATGTAGGAACAGGAGACTCTCCCAGAAGAAGCTCATGGGTTAGCCTGGCAAACACAGCAGTAAGCTAGCAATGAGAAATCCTTCCTCAAATAAAGTAGAAGGTAAATACCAACATTTGCAGTTGTCCTCTGCTCTGATGCCTGTACTCACACACATGAACGCACAGACATCATTCACACAACCAGCTTAATTAATAAATATTTTTTCATGAGAATTTCACTGTTATACATCATTTGTTAAGAAGACCGTCTATGTCCACATTGAACTACTTGGCATCTTTATGTTTTTATTTTACCTTATTTTTTATATATGCATGGTGTGGATGATTTTTGTTAAACATTTTGGGAACATTTTGTTCTTTTTGATATTATAAAGAAATGAATTGTTTATTGCTAGCATAAAGATTTTAGAGATGATTTTTATATAATGATCTTATTTACTAATAAAACCTTACTAATACCTATTCTTGAGTTCTGGTATTTTGCTTGGCTTTTGTTTGGTCTATGTTCCTTGTGGTTTTTTACATACACATTCACATTATCTATTGAAAAGACAGTTTTTTAAACAAAAATATTTCATTTATTTATTTGCAAGCAGAGAGGGATAGGAGACAGACAGAGAGAATGGGTGCACCAGGGTCTCCAGCCACTGTAAACAGACTCCAGATACATGTGCCACTTTGTGGCTTAACATGGGTGTTGTGGAATTGATCTTGCATCATTAGGCTTTGCAGGCAAGAGGCTTAACAACTGAGCAATCTTTCCAGCCAGCTTTATTCCTTCCTCTCCAATCTACAAACTTTAGTTTCTTTTTCTTGCCTTATTGCACTAGTTAAAATATCCAATGAAAAGCCGGGCATGGCAGCACATGCCTTTAATCCCAGCACTTGGGAGGCAGAGGTAGTTTGAGGCTTCCCTAAAACTACATTGTGAATTCCAGGTCAGCATGGGCTAGAATGAGACCCTACCTCGAAAAACAAAATATACATATAGCCAGTGAAGAATTAAACAGAAGTGGTGAAATAGATGTCCTTCCTTCTCAGTTTTAGGGGGTTTTCAATGCTCCATCATTAAACAGTTGCTGGTGTTTTGTGGTCAATGATCTTTATCAAATTGAGGAATTTATATTCCTAGTCTGTGGGATCATGTTTCCCACATGGATGTTTGATTGTGGCCAGTACTTTCTCTACTGAGAAAATCATGTTTTTATGACTATGATGTTTTACATTAAATCATTTTTCAACATGTTAAACCTACCTTGAATTTCTGTGATAAATTTTACCTGTTCCATAATATATAATACTTGTCACATATTGCTTTTAGCTTGATAATACAGTCATATGTCGCTTAACTGTGGGGCTATGTTCAAAGAGCTGCATCCAAGGGGATTTTTTCTTATAAAAACATCACAGATTATATTTACACAACCCTAGATGATATGGTGTACTACACACCTAGGCTGCATAGTATAACCAGTTGCTCTAAGACTACCAACCTGTACATCATTTAACTGTACTCAATACTCTGGGAAAGTGTAATACAATGGTGTTTGTATTTCTAAATATAGAGAAGGTACAGTAAAATAGTATATAAAATAAGTAACGACATGCATACATAGGGTACTTGTCACGAGTGGATCTTGCAAGACTAGCAGGTGCTGTGGGGAGTCAGTGAGTGATTTGAGTGAGTAGTAGGCAATTTGAAGGCCCTGGACACTACTGTGTATGCTGTGACTAGAAACTACACAGTTAGGCTTCCCTCAAGCTGTAAAATGGTCTTCTTTCTTCAGTAATAAATTAATAAATGCTATAACATTTTGACTTTAAAAACTGACAGTTTTGTTATAGCTTAAAGCATAAAGTATTTTATGCTCTTACTTATAAGCTCTTGTCTACTTTAAAATTAATTATTCCATTGTTCAAACTCTTGAGAAAAGTAATGATAAAAACTGGCAACACTACCCCAGGTCGACATGGAGTCCACTTCCACAGTGCTCACGGGAAGGTCGCCAGGGCAGTGACACAGGATGCTGTCCCCACTTGTGTAACTGGGGTCTTTTTTGTGAGCCTTCTGGAAGGATCTGCCTGAGGAGCTTCTGGAGGTGGAGCCATTCTTTCATATTGTGTCTAGAGTGACTTAGTTTTCTTTCTCATTCCAATTCTGTCCCAAGATTTATTTCATTTTTATTGAGGACTTGAATAAATGAACATACTCTAATTTGATTATGTTCCCGTCTTGTTACTCTCTCTGTTCCTCCCCCGGGGCCCATACCACCGAGGCCTCTCTTCTATCCAAGAGTCCCATCCTCTGTTGTATTCCCTCATTCCTTTGATCCTCCTCCACACTCCATGTCAAAATGTTGAGCGATTCCAACAGTGTAAGTCTTTGTTTTATTTTATTTTTTCAAGCAGATAATGTACCATTAAGGGTCCTTTCCATTAATTAAAAGAAAAGCCTTTTGGGGTTTGTATCTTCAAACTTTTTAAAGAGATGATGAAAGCTGTAAAAGCTCCTGTTAAGGCTTCACTGTGAATTTTCTAGGGACTTCTTTTTTGAGTCTTGCAATGTTCTTTTATTTTTCCTTCAGTTATGTGCTCACTATGTGATCAAAGGTTTTCAAAAGTTCCACTATAATCTTATGGGACCTCTGTCACATATGCGGCTGGTGGACCCATCACTGACTGAAATGCCATGTGGAACGCAACTGTGCTTGTTCTTTCTAGTTTTCACATTCCACTCTTTTAGGGACTCCCATGATATGGGAGAAGAGATGTCAGAATACCTCTCAGGTTTCTGAGGGTCATTTTTCAGTCTCTTTCTTTTCTAGACTGGATACTTTCTACTGGCTTACTCTGGCATTCAGTATTTCTTTGGTCCTCTCAAATCTCTTAAGCTAACATTGATTTTTCCTGTTTTTCATTTCTCTCATTTTAACTTTATGTTTCCTTTTTTTTTCCTGCTCAAAAATCATCCCCCCTGAACACAGGATATCATCGGTAATATTCTATAGCAATTCTGGGTTCTAATTATTTTCTCTTACCAGTTGTTGTTGATAAGTTTTTATTTGCTTTTATGGTTTAGTGTTATAGACTTAGTCTCTAACTCTTCTCTGTGATTTGTGGCTACTGATGGCTGTCTCTGCTCGATCATTTATATTCCTATTTTAATCTTTTGATCCAAGATCCTTAGAGCTCATATCTGCTTCTGTGGAGTGTAGTGGACCATTCATGGTCTGCCAGAGCCCTATGCACAGCCTTCTGCTGTTGGATCTCTATTTGGGTTTGGGGGGAGGGGGGCATGCTCAAATTACAGGCATCTGTCAAGTCCTTTTAAACCTCTGCTCTTTCTTGCTCTCTTAGATCTACTATATGATGACTCGCACATCTTTCCAGCCAGCCAGCAAAGTGTGAAGTTTGTGGAGAGCTTATATAGTACCTTCTATGGCTTTCTCATCTCCAGGAGCTCCCTGTTCTAGGTTGCTGTCCAGGTCACACTATTCTCCCCAACTGAGGCTGTGTCTTCAGTGAACCAAGCAGCTGATCTGGTAGAGTTGCTGATTCCCAAGCACCTAGTGGATATGTGTATGCATGTGTGGTACGGGTGCACGTACGGATTGTTGGATGTGTGTGTTCACATGGAGGCCAGGGCTTGGCATCGCTTGTATTCCATCATTTCTCCACCTGAGTTACCAAGGAAGAGTATATCACTTGAACTCAGGGTTCACCAATTCAGCTAGCCTAGCTAGCCATCTTGCCTTGGGCAATCCCTATACCTGCCTCCCAATCTCTGGGGTTACAGGTCACCTTCCATACCCCCATGGCATTTATGTGGGTGCAGAGGATTCAGGCTCAAACCTTCATGTTTGAACAGGAAGAACTTTATCCACTGAACCATCCCCAGTTCTGGGGTTTCCACTATCTACTTCACATCAAGTAAGCCTGTTTCAGTGATGAGACTCATTCCTCACATCTAGCCTTAAAATGGCAGAATGATTGCTCCAACTGAGCTTGTGGAAAGGAGAGATGTGAGCCAGCCTTGTCAAGAAAACCATAGATTCCCACTGTTTTATATAGAATACTTGCAACTTCTTTTGAATGAAAATCTCTCAGTTTAGTTTTTGCTTTTTGTTCATTTCCAGAGCCTGAAAGAGTTGTCTGTGATCATTTTATCAAATCTCACTGTTGTGTGGGGGAGAGAAGATCACTAAGCTTCTTAGTCTTCCAGAGCCATTGTTTGGATATTTTGAATTGCTAAATTAGAGCTAGTTGTGCATATGTTCATATTTATATTTTCTCTGGCAATTTTGAGTTGATAGAATATGTCTGTTAGTCAAAACCATTTCTATGTAATAATGTTTTTACAAAAAGTCTTTGGGGGCTAAAGATATTGCTCAGTGGTTAAGGTGCTTGCCTGAAAAAACCAAGGACTTGCATTTTTATTCCCCAGTGCCCATGTAAGCCAGATGCACAAAGTGATGCATGCATCTGGAGCTCATTTGCAGGGGCTGGAGGCCCTGGCATACCCATTCTCTCTCTCTCTCTCTCTCTCTCTCTCTCTCTCTCTCTCTCTCTTTCTCTCTCTCTCTCTCTTAAATAAGTAAATAATTTTTTTTCAAAAAGGCTTTGGTCAATTCCTGTAACCCACTCACTTAGCATAATATTCACCATATTAAATTGCCTATTTAATTATCCTTAAACATCAGTGACATATGAACTCCACTATGGCATAGAATAGTTCTCTTTTGTTCATCATCTATATTCTTAGGGCCTAGCATGGTCTAATATATTACATGCTATTTTGACTTCTTTATAAACAGATGCTAAAAATATTTTGTCATTCTGTTCCTTGTTCTATGTGAGTGAGTCTGTGCTGGGGGAATAAGGAAGGACATAGAAAATATAGAAGGCATATTTACTGGGATTCTACTTCTAAGTAATTGGTCACCAGAGTCCTTTTTGGCTTGGCAAACAGCTTTCCTTTCATTAAGAGTGAGCACTTACTTCTCTACTAATTCACTTGGTAAACCCTCAACTTCCACGTGAAGCCTATTAGCATGTAGTTATAGTTTTAAGTAGGCTGTGTAATAGGGCTAGGAATTTTGATCTGCCTCTGTAAGTAACTGGTTGAATATTGTCCTCCCTAGGTATTGATTTTCTACAGTAAAATAAGAAAATTGGACTCTTATTGGTTTTTTAAACCTGACTTGGCAGTGCCCCATTGTTTCATAGTTCCCAGGGCCAAGATGCGGCCATGTGTAGTTTGAAAAGTTCCAGTAGTGAGGATTTTGTAATCAGAGGGCTCTGGCTAAATATCTCAAAAAGCCCCTTTAGAAATGTGTGTTGCATTTAACCCATATTGACCTCTCTCTCTGATGGAGATCCTGTTTGTTTGTATTTTTCAGAAGGCAGTGAGAGACCCGAGGTCATTCCAACTCCACCAAGGAGCTACAGGCAGAGGGCTGACACCCTGGCAAGAGAAAAAGTACCCAGGCTTATCGTGTAGCCCCAAATGAAACCCTTGAGAGAATGAGGGGATAGCAGGAGATCTATCAGCGTGACAGACACCAACGATTTCCAACATTACCTAAAGCAAATGTACAGAGGCCCTTAAGATCTCAACAATAAAGCAGTCTTAGATCTCACCCACCATGACTCAGGGAACTAAGCTGAAGAGGGGGTGGAAAGAGTGTAAAAGTCATGGTGGGGGAGAATATCCAGAGACATTGCCCCCCTCAGCAACAGCACACAAGTGTGTGTGGGGGGGACCTGGCTGCCTCTTGTGCTATCCATAACCTCCTACCCCATGGAACCATCTAGTATGCCCACCAAGGAGGATACCCAGTGGATTGGGGACAGGGAGGAGGGAATCGGGGATACCAATGTATTATTTACTTATACAATGTATCTCATTTTGGACAATAAAAATACCGATTAAAAAAAAGTCCCTTTCAAACCTGAGTTAATTCCCTTCATTTTTTTTCTTCCAAAAAAGAAAAAGAATTTCTCTGAGTTATGCACTCAGGATTACCGAAAACTTCCATGTGCGGAGAGTGAGTCTTTGAAGATGCAGCTTTTTGGGCAAAAGAAAAGACAGTTTCTGGCCCATTTTTGTCATCACATCAGACTAAGGCTGTATGTGCTCCTGGGGTAAAGCACATTGAAAATGGAAGGCAAGAAGAGAACGTGTATCTTTTCTGGCTGATAATTAATAAGGTTAAAATTCTAATTATCTCCTACCTGAAGCTGTCGGTGTTTCCTGACCACTGTATCTTTCACTGACCAGTATATGAATGTCTGCTATGGTCTCTTTTCTTTCTGAAGCTTTAGAGGAGCAGCCCTTGCCAGCATGAGCTTATTTTAAATAAATTGAAGATCTTGCATTTTACATGGGTGTATTTGACATGGGTACCCTTTATGAGGGTCTACTGAATACTGCATACAAGCTTTTTCTCAGAGAATCTCACAGACTGTTTTCCTGGGAATAGAATAAAATAAACTATGAGACAAGTGTG
>PVHP010031288.1:0-11818 GCA_004024765.1 Zapus hudsonius | reverse complement strand
TAAAAAAAAGAAAGCTAGAAGTGGGAAAGAAAGGAGGAAAGAAAGAGTAGGATAGGAATGAGGGAGGAAGAGAAAAGGAAGGGGGAAAAACAGGGAAGGAAGGAGCTTGTGTTACAAGAGCTTTAAGAGTTTTAGGAATGGAGGACCATATATTCACAGAAAATTACATTTTATCTATGAGTAGGTTGAAGTAGAAACAAACACGTAAGTGGTATCCTGTGTGTGATTTTCAGAATTTAGAAAATCACTTAGACGATTTCACTTGATATTTATTTAACACCATTCAGGATGCTGGTGGACTTACAGAAAAGAGAAAAAGTGGGAGGGGTGTCCAAATTGCCCCAGAAGAGTACAGGAAGGTTTTTAAGATATTTTAGTGAAATGGGGCAGGGGAAGGTTAATACTCTGCTTAGTTGGATGTAATTCCCATGTTACATGGTCTGGATGCTGTCTGTTTCACATGGAGATGAGAAATCATGTGGGCTTTTGATCTCTAAGGTGTTAACTACAAGGGAAATGTTGTTTCCTCCCATCCAGGTGAGGAAAGCTTTGAAAATTACCTTAATAGAAGGTATTGATTCTAAGGTCCCAGACTGGAGCCTGAGGTAACTTTCAGGGAGGGGGTGGAAATAACTCTTTGAAACCTCAAATTCTATATCATGTTTGGGAGGAGGAACTCAGTGAGTGACACTGGCAGGTAACAACAACAACAAAAAAAAAAATCTCAGGTTAGTATGAAAGAACTTAGTTACAATACCAGTGTGATAGAATGTCTGAAAAAAAAACAGTCCAAAAATATCAACCCTACTATATGTGTGATGAAGAGGGTGCAGAGGAAGTACAATATGGGGTGAAGATGTCCAAAAGTATATTATTGGAATTAGAATATGGGTTGTTTGGAAGAGCAGAGTGCTCTTTATCTAATCAAGTATTGTGAGCAGAAAGACTGTTGAGACTTGTCCAGTATCCAAGCAACTAAAAGCTGGGTAAAGGAGAAAAGGGGTATAGACAAATAACTGAAAAAACTTTCCAGTCTCACTGAGAAATAATAGTAACTTTCATAGCTCTCATTAGGAAATCAGGGTAAGGCAGAAAAACAAATCACGACATAGAAGGATTCTTATTCTCCCTTCTTAATAATGGCCTACCTAAGCCAAACTAGTATAAAGTAAGCACAAAAGCAGTGAGCACCTGGCCATTACCTTTTGTTTACAACCACCTGCCTCCAAGTCATTGCCTGAGACTCTCAAGGTCATGTGGAAAGGCAAGGGATGGTACAGGCAGTAAAAGAAGTGTTTATCTCTGGGAAAAAGCAAGAATTCAAGTATGTGTTTGAATGTAACAGCCATGTGTCTGCAGGGAGGGGATAAAATTCTCAAGTGCTCTTTCTTCTAAGAAATATCACCCATTCTTGTGAGCAAAGTCATCATTATTACCATTTCTGATAAAATGTGTCAGTGGAAAAGAGGCCTTGACAAGGTAGAAAAGATGCCCTTGGGAGCATTCACAACTCTCTGTTGGCATGACAGCCCAGCAAGATTCTCTTAACAAGCCATGACTCGAGCAAAAGGGAACCCACCCATTTTTGGCAGCAGGAGTAGACAGTCATCCTGCTACAAAGCTTTAGGTGGAAAAGCCAGCAGAAGCTCTCAAAGGAAAAAAAATCTAACAATTTACCACATGTGTGTGAAATCTAAACTTCTCACAGCCCACCCAGACTAATGTTCAAATTTCATCTACCCTAGCAATCCTTCTGTATTAAGTAAAACCAGAAAATCTGGACTACCTTCTTGTATTGTCTGCCATAGACCAGTGTTACAGTCAGTTTCTCCTTGCTGTGACAAATATCCAACCAGAAGCAGCTTGTAGGAGGAAAAGGTTTACCATGTAAACTTGAAGGGAAACTCCATGACGGCCCACAAAAAATGGCATGAGCAGAGGGTGGACATCACCTCCTGACCAACAACAGACAGGGAGAAAGCTCCTAACCCACTACTTCCACATGGGCTTTACCCCTTCTTGCCTCCCTCATAGCAGGAGCTCTTTACACTTTCTTTTCTTTCCTCTCTATCACCATTCTCACATTTCTTCCAGTCCTATCACATGGACTGAGTCTCAGACCATATGAGTGTGTCCATTTTACTTCCCTTGGTTTTGTAACTGTGGTAACTTAATAATTATCCTTCTCAGTCTTATTGTATCCAATTCTTTCATTAAAAGTAAGCAGAAACCCAGAGTCCAGAGTTTGAGAACTCCTTCCTGAACCCAAATTACCCTGTGTCAGAAATGGAGTATTGTTTGGTAGGCTTGGAATTCTAGTTATGAAAGATGAAAGAAATATTTCTGAAGATGGGCAATTTTCCTATCCCATTGGAAACATATGTAACATATGTAGTGCTACTGATATATACCATTAAAGAGTAAAATAGAAAATTTTAGGTTATATGATTATTACCACATTTACTTGAGTTAAAAATGAGTACTGGGAAGATGGCTCGACAGGTAAAGTGCTTACTGTGCTAGCAAAAAAGCAAAAACTGAGTTAAGATCACTAGAATCCACATAAAAGTCAGGTGTGGTGGTGTGTGCCTGTAGTCCCAGTGCCAAGGAGACTGACACAGCTGATCCCTAGGGCTCATTGGCTAACCAAATCAATAAACTCTAAGTTCAATGAGACGTCCCTATCTCAAAAAGATAAGGTGGAGGGCAGCACAATGACAATCTTTGGCCTCTACCTACTGCAACCTTGTGCATATGTGTGCAAACATACAATACACATGCATGCACACCACACATATACACCTGCTGTAAATGTTAAAGATTGAGAAAAACATTTTCCATGACTTCCACTGTTGAATAAAATCATCATCACCTTTATGCTGCATAAATAATAAACCAATGATAATGCTGTCATCATTAGCAATTATAAGATGAAGAAAAAAAGCAAGTTTGCTACTTAAAGGCAAGCAATCCTACAGAACAGTAAAATCTAAATTCTTCTTAATTTGTCATGGTTCAAGCTGTTGTTTTGTCAATATGAAATATTTTCACAGAGCATAATTAGGGAACTAGCTTCCAGTTATACGTGCTGTGAATCTAGCATGCACCACACATTCAAAGAACATCATCCACAGGCCGACTGCTGAGGTCACTTGGAGCTCACAGCAATACTTGGCTTAGAATACAGAAGAAGAAAAGTATATCTTTTTCTTTGAGCATTCTTGGGTACTCTTGCTGGGAATGAGTTGGCACAAAACATAATTACAATTTGAACTGATTAGGCTGAGGAGAATGCTCAATGGTTGAAGGATTTGCCATGTCAAGCATGAGGACCTGAGATCCTTGCAAATATGGTCATTCAATATTATGGTTATTGGATAGACTCTTCCCTCTTAATTCAGTTTCTTTGTCCCCAAAATATTCTGCCACATTAATAAGAAATTAAAACTTCATTGAGATGGCAAATAATTGATGGTGTTTGTGAGCCTGAGAAATTCTCCAGTTTCCAGTACACCAGACTGAGAATACAGATGTGTGTGGCTAACCCAGCTGTTTACATGGAAACTAGGAAGCTGAACTCTTGAAGTCTCAGGCCCTCCAGTCTCTCATTTGTAATCATTAAGTACTCTTAATAACTGAGTCCACTATGTTTTTAAGTCAGGTCTCCCTATGTAGTCCTATCTATTGTACTCTCTAGTCTTGAACTTTAATCTTTTATGTCAGCTTGCTAAGTAAGTAATGAGATTACAGGTTTGTGCAACCATGCCCTGCTACAATATTCATTTTCATTCTAGAATGTATTCGTCTGCTGATAAAATTACTGTAAGATATGCTGTATTGTTCTGGCTACAGCTTCATATACCTTGTGGACTCATTGAAAGACTTGGACTATACCATCTATGTTTGAATAAGTACCTCCTGATAAAGAGTAGGAGATTGGTTAAGCAGATGAGGGTGACAGAGGCCCCAAAGTGAATAGATTTTTATTGACTAGAAATGGGAAATATCATTGAGCTTGTAATGGGGCATCTATTTTTTACCTTATCTCTTTCTCCAGAAAATCTCACCAAAGGAAGATTATTACATACTTGAGCTATATGCACACAGACTTTTTTTCTTATCTCTTCTTCCCTAAATGGAAGATCCTCCTTTCTAGGAATCTGCCAGCAAGATGGAGGTAAGATTACATAATACCTGTATACCTGGTATGAGAAATGGATTGACCAGCTCAGCATCCATGAAGAAAATTCCTGTAAAAGACCACAATCAAGGTCACCAGGTGGGCTTTCCAATTTCTAGGGACTGCCTCCTGTCTTAGAGCAACTCTACCTTCTTTCCTTTTCTATCATAAAGATCTTTTTAAACTTCAGCCTTATGGTCTGTGTATTTCACTCACCAAGTTCATAGGACAAGAACATGGACTCCATGGAAATTTTGTGTGGCCATGACCATCTAACATTCTAACTCTTGAGTTAATGCCAAAATAAAAGCCTATAATAAGCACACCAAATTCCCCTAAAACCCTCCAATTTTCATATAATGGCAAAATCTCCTAACAAAGAACTCCTTAGCTGGTGTCCTTGTTATTAGGCAGTGCATAGTTGTAATTGTATACATTCATGGGGAAAATATCAATCAAACTTAGGAAGCTCATGACAACCAGTAACAGCAAAAATGTAAGATCACTTCCTTTAAAATATTCCTATGAAAAAAATTCCTATGTATGCCTTATCTGCAGAACTCATTGCTGCTTATAAAGGGCTGAATTGAGTTATTGAATTGTGTTATCAATCATGACAAAGAAGCATGGACAGATAGATGTGTGTCTACTTTGCATCCACATGAGCTTCAAGATTAGCTAATGATTTAAATTGTTCTACAAGTTTAATGGCAGATGAATAAAGAGAAGAAACCATGAAAAGTCCAAGAAAGTCCATTACAACCAGTATATAGAAACCTAAGTTAGTAAACCATCAATGAAACTCACTAGTCAAAAGGACACATTTTGTTCTCCCAACAACTACCATTCTCAGCAGTCATTGGGAGTTAATTTACTCCTTGAAATTTATATACCTTAAGGCACTTGGCTTCTGTTTTGCTCTCATAGAAAATTAACACCAAGTTGGTATGGTGGAGCACATGTGTAATCCTAGCACTCAAGAGGCCCTGGAGAAAGTATGACAAATTCAAGGTCAGCCTAGCCTGCACAGAGACACTTTGAAAAAAGGGAGAGTGAGGAGGAAGGAAGGAAGAGTGCTCCAAATAATATTAGACCATTGTTTTGAATTGGTAATTCTTGTAAGACATATCCCTAGCTGTATAAAAATATAATTTTTAGGTGTACCTTGTTCACAAATACGACTTGAATTAACTGATGTAAATAATCCACATGCTTATGAGAGAAACTGAGGTTTTTAATGCGGTCATATGTGTGGCACAAGTCTCCCTTTTCAAGTCTTTACTTTCTTAATCACTTACACCAGATAATCCGATCAACAGTTTTCAATTCCACCTCTGGCAGCAACGGAATGCTGAGGGTTTATACTAAATACTGAATTCCTTATTATTTTCTAGCTTTAGGGGTGCTATTCCACATTGTTTAACTGTCCTCAACTTTTATGAGCCAATTCATAATCTTCAAATATACATATTAAACTCTCCAAAGTTGAAAGCTATTAAGATTCCACATGTTGCTGCATAGGCTACTTTTAATGTATTTTGTCAATGCAAAGGAACCTTATTGTCTTTAGAACACAACTTTGAATGCATTGCAATGTTTCAGGGGGATCTAACTGGAACATCAAGTTATATTTTGTGCATTCACAACTATAAACATAAAACACATTATGTATGTATAATTATAATTAATAAATATTTGTGAAAATGGAAAGCACAATTAACATGACTACTAGGGGTGAAATGGCCTGGGGGGGTCAGGGAAAGGGATTGAGTAAAGGCAGTGTGTAAAGAACATTAGTGAAAATTTAAGAGATTTAGAATAAGCCATATGAAAACCTACTTCTTGTGTAATGGCACGTCCAGTAGCCATAGATTGTTACTGGAAAAATTTCAGTGCCAGAGATGGGATATGTTAGCCAGAGATGTTACTGTGGCCCCCAAAACATTACAGATCATTGGCAAGGCTCTTGTTATCCCAACAGAATGAGATTGTAAGACCCTATTGCTGAAAAGCACATATGCCCAGGATGCATGTCACTGAGAAATCAAGCTGAAAACCTTCTTCCTGTTAACCAGCTGACAGAAGGCTGGAAAACGCAATGGCTGCATGCAGCACAACTGGAGAGAGAAGTCATCAAAGGTAAACAGCAGTGGACCTTGTAAGTCTTAAGATTGGTCAGCCAGGCCAAATGTGCCACCTGGTGTGACAGTGACACATCTATTGTGGGGGAAACCATCTCCTCTCTAATTGGACTGGAGGCCCACTACACAGAAGAGAATGCATGCCTCGTACTGAAGACCTAGTCAAAAGTCTCTGGTGTGGTAGGTCATGAGCCCTAGGAGAGTAATGCCTGCTGCTGTGTGGCTAAATTCATATATTATTCCCTCCCACCTGCCTTACAAACACTTTTTAATAAATGAGCATTCCAATATCATAATGCTGCTCTCACTTTTGGCTTGAGAAGCTTCTCTTTTTCAGATGGTCATGACCACTGGGATAACTTAAAAGACACCATAGTACAGAGAAGAAATGACAGTGAAAGGTTCAGCACTGGGACATCTCTATCATACTTCCCAAGGCTCAGGGTCTACTCTGGAAAAGTGGAGAAAAGATTGTAAAAGCTAAAGGAAGGTTAGGACTGCTTACAATGCAAACTTCCAGACACAAAATGGCCTTGATATTCATGACTTCACAGTGTTTGATAATACCTACACATAATGGGAGGGGGAAATGATGACACTGAAACAAACTAGAGACTAATTGAGAGGAGGAAGAGATATGAGGGAGGGTGGAGAGGAACTCATGATGATTTATTGCCTATAATTTATGGAAGTTATCAATAAAATGTTTTTTTTAATTAAAAGCTACTTTTTTGGGGATTTTAATTGAACATAATTCATAGTTTTCATTTCACTAAAAACCTATAACAGAGCACCTCAATCAGTGTTTGTATTTTAGTCCAAATAATTGTTTGCTATGTTGGTTGTGGCACTGTAGTATGTGGTAGAGCATCTTGAGCTGCTACCTAGTATATGCCAGTAGCACCTGCCATATTGCAGTAATAAAAAAAAGTATCTAGATCTTGCCAGCTATTGCCATTGGTTGCAAGATCACCTTTATAGAAATCCTGGCCTAGATGAGCAAACAAGGAAGTTTAAGTTGGAAGTCCATCAGTTATTTTATTCTTTAGTTAGTAGTTGATAAATATATTTAATATTGAATATATTCACTGAATTCATATATGAGGAAATGGACAAAGTGCAGAGAATGGAAAATTGCATGAAAATGCAGACCTAGACAGAGAAAAACTGAGAATGTTATGAGCCATGAATGATACTGCAAAAAGTTCAGGATGGAATTTAGACATGGAGATTTGTGATTCTCATGGAAACACACCAAGAGCTACCACTAGGCTATTATGAACTTGTCTGCATTCCAGAAAGTATTGTCTGTCTCTGCTTGTACATGAAGTTGGAAGACAGTGTGTCTGTAACTCAACCAGAAATATTAGAGTGTATCTATATCCCAGAGAATCTATGAAGGAAATAAGGGAAGAGAATAGTTTCCTGACAAACTGTTCTTGGACAATAGAAGGTAATCAATGGGTCTATGTTAGGGATGGGCATTACTGAAGAGAAAAGAAAAAAGAATACAAGAATAATGGATCTTCCTGTCCTAATAGTAGATGGAGATTGTGACCTAAGATAACCCTAAGGAAGATAATAGTGTGAATGGGCAATGATGATGTGAATCCTCAGATTACAGGTGGTAATTTTCTCTGCACACAAAGATGTTTTTCCAGAAATTCTAAAATCTAACTTCTGATCAAAATATACACGAACTGTTTTTAGCAATGAACACTAAATGTAGCATGTGCATCAAGTTTTATTGGTCAATGTACGCATAGTTACATGGGTTAACAGCATATCTTATTGTTACCACAATCAAAAGGGTCATAATGTTGTCTTTTACACTGTATTTCAGTAAAAAGGAAAATGACTCTAATAATCTAGTATCCAATATAAAATCCCAGAAAAGTTAAATAAGTTTACAACATAAAAATACTGAAATTATGAATCATCAAAATCCCAGATGTGCTATCATTTCAATTTGTATGTGTGAATGTGTGTATTTCTGTTCATGTGTGAATGTAGTAAAACATTTTTGTGTTTCTTCTTAAATCTATAGTCCAGCAGCATATAACATTTTCATTTAAAATGCAGCTCTAACATTTTTAATTGTGTACATTTTTCTTAATCAAAGGAATCCAAATAATGTACATGCATGTTTAATGTACTCTACCAATATGTAACTTTTTTATTGTCCATAATAAATTACAATATTTAATGGGTAAACCATGAGTTGTTACCCCCAGTTTCCCAATGCCCCTCCTCCCCATCCCCAATCAAGTGGATATCCTCCTCCGTGGGCAGTCTGGATCAGTCCTTGGGGCTGGGGACCATGGATAGCATAGTAATCAGCCTGGTTCTGCCAGCCCAAATATGCTGTTACTGAGGGGAGCAACGTCTCTGGATATTCTCCCCCACCAAGGCCACAGCCAATCAGTCAACACAGGATAAGCCAGTGAGACATACACCAATGATTTTTGACACAGCCTAAAACAATATGTAACTTTTATGTGAGAGATATCTATTCTAAATGGGATTATACTCCCTTAAGCTTTTTACTTCTGTTTCTAAGCAAACCAGAGAATTGTCTCAGCAAGTAGGTGGTTTATGGCACACAGATACATAGAGCTATTATACTCTGTTGTAGAAATATCCGATAATAAACCAACAAAGCCTTTGCAGCAAGAGGAGAGGGGAGTTTAATTTACACCTGGGCCCAGTGGTCCATGCATAAATGAAGCATTGGCCACAAACCCCAGTTACAAAGATATTATATAGTCTGTACAGAGTAGGGTATGTGACATTATGTAAGTTACCATTATCTAGTAGTTCACACATTTACAATAGGTCACAGGAAATTCAGATCTTCTCCCCAGGTATTCTCTGGCCTTGTCTCTCCCAATTTCCTTATCACAGTTAAAGCAATTACTCCTTTAGTCTCACTGAACTTCAAAGATCTGGTAGTTTCTCATCTCACAGCCATCTGTGGTCTGAAGAATATAACAATGAATATAGGGGAGGGGAGCAGTGAACTCACACTCATTTTGCTACAATATTCCCCCCTTCTCCACCTGGATTATGAATTTTCATATCCTTTTAATTTTAGTGAAACCTCATGGTATTCCTGGCAAACTATTTGGAGCTTTACTGCCTTTAAACATTAATAAACATTTGATTCACATAGAAATAACATTTTCCCTGCTGTTAGTATAGTGCTGTCAAAATCTATCTGATTTTGTGAAACTATATAGTTTTGCTGGATAATGTTTAGATGTTTCTTAATCTGGGTTGACAATTACCAAAATATATAGCTAAACAGAAGGACAAGTGCCTGTCTCTGACCTTTAGAACTTAACAGGATATAATCTGTTATCAAAAGCAGAGAATCTAACCAGATATTGCAAACACCAATAGGACTGGGGATAGAGTCCAATTAAAATTTTCAGGCTTCTGCCATGTGTAGTTCAGCCAGGCCAGATTAGAGCTGAGGTCTCTACCTCAGGGACAGGTTTCCATCAGGGCTTCATCTGTAGACTCCTGGTGATGTGTTGGCTGTCACAACTGGCTGAGGATACTGTCTTCTTGACTCCCATGTGATACCTATATATTATTATTATAAGCATATACCTAATTACTTAGGGGTGTGTGGGTCCCTTGTCTTATAAATTTAAGGGAATAACCCCCCCAGTGGCAGAAGAATCTGGCCAACTGTAAATCTAAGCAAAGAGACATTGTTAATGACTAACATTACCAATACCAACACGTTTGAACAGTCAGAGCTCCCTAATGTTGAGCTGCAGATTTAATAAGACACAGCAAAGAAAGATTGGACTAGTATAAATTAGTTAACTGTCAGATAAACATAACCAATAAGGGCAATCCTGAAGTTCAATTTAAAGGCAAAACAGTGGCTGACTAATCAGGACTGGACAGAAGCAGAAGAAAGTATAGGTTTCAGTAAGCCTGTATCAGACAAGAGAACCCAGTATTTGAGTCTTTGTTAGCATTATAATATTCTCTTACTGAGTGTTTAAGACCATGCAGGCAGCCAAAGTGAATAATAAATTGTATTTTTTAGAGGTCAGTAATGGCTCTGTAGGAGAGACTCTTGGAGACCTGTGAGGAGCTCTTTGATTCTCAGCATTGTGTCATCTGTTAGGATAAGTCAAGGCCGTGCTGACCATGTGGCATTCCCGCTCTTGGGAAGCCAGGATTATCAGTCTCTCCTGATGTGACTTTCCATGTGGCATTCCCACTCTTGGGAAGCCTGCAGTATCAGTCTCTTCTGATAGGACTTTCCTGTTACATATACTCTTATTTGGAGTCTATCTCTGTGCTTTCTCACCTTCCCTGATCAGGAAGACAGACAACACCAGAGGCTAGGAGCCAGAGGTATTTCATCATCTCCTGTGGCCTCTGACCTGGGAGTAGGAACCAAAATGTTGGTTATCCTTTTGACTCTGATGTTTCCAATTGGCTTTGGTCTTTACCTGTGGTTATTAATCACTTAGAGAGATTATATTAATCTGAGCAGCAAAACGTAGTCAGGAGACAGTTTAAGCCATTTCTGGAACATAGAAAACAGATATAAGTATCTTGTCAGCTGTAATCACAGGCAGAGCATGTTAGTATCCTTAAGACTGTACCTTTTAAATAACTTTAAATCAACTGATTTAGCCCAGAAATTACACTATAGGAAAAGTCAGCATAAAATTTTGGCATCCTTGAAAACATTTCTGACTAGTCTGTGTACTTATGTAGATACCAATAATCCTGAAGAAACTAGAATTTAAATTATTTTCTCTAACAAGTTAACTTTGACTGAGGCAATTGTTACACACATTTGAATAAAACAAAGCCAAGTCTTTGTTGAACTAAACCAGCCTGACTCCATCAAGTATTACAGACATTTTGACTTGCATAAAGTAACTTTATAAGCAAACACCATAACCATTGAACCATTTTAGTTTAAGACAAAAGTATATTAAACTCATATGAATTTATCAACATTATTTGTACTTAGCAGGTTCTCATAGCAGGAGTTTTCTTAGTTCTCTTAAAACAAAATTATGATGACTAGATTATTTTATAAGACTTAGATGTGAACATCAGTGATGGGCACCTGACAGAGCCAGGATGAGCAAAACAGGAACTATTATGACATTAGTGTTTTCAATTATGTTTAGATACACTATAATTACAAAACAACAAACCCATACGCACACAGAACATTTACATTGCAAAGATAGCATTGGGCATAGCAAAGACAGATTGAACTGATACGGGTTGCTAGTAATTAATAATTATAAGCAACGCGGGGAGAGAGAGAGAGTTTTGGAATCCTCCCTTCCCCCTCCTCCTACTCCGAGTTCTTGTCCTCTAATGCCAAAGAATTGTACACAGGGACAGAATTAAATTTTAGTTACACATTTATTCTAATTTAGTAGATCAGGAAAAGGGGAGTTGGATGGGGAAATTGGATGTGGGAAGTCATAAAGTTTTCTCGCCA
>PVHP010031287.1:0-21131 GCA_004024765.1 Zapus hudsonius | reverse complement strand
CACACACACACACACACACACACACACACACACACACACACACACACACACACACACACAAATAAGTAAATTTTAAAAAAATGTATTCCAGACAATGACATGTAAAGTGCCTCATTTTTGACTTTGTATCTTAGTAAGAAAAATCCAAACTTGTGTGTCAAAATAATCTACCTTGTATGTGCTGCACATCAATCAAGGTCATGACATTCAACCCACTGCACCCCTCAGTTCAGCCTCAGAAGCACAGGGAAGGATGAAGTAAGACCTGAACTGGTACCTGTCAAATGAGGGCTTCTCTCCACAGTCGAAGGCATCCTGGAGCTCCTTGACTAGATTAGCCTGGCCTGGCAGCCTGAAGAGCCCCTCTTCCCTCAGCCCCCTTTGCCGGATGAAATCCACACACTGCTCCACCAGCATGGGGGCCAGCCGGTTTCCATACCTCTTCTCGTAGCGGACAGTTTCTTCCAGTTTCTGTCCAAAAATACCTGGAAAATATGAAAGCATAATAACTTTGAGATTTTCCCTTTTAATCTTTCTACTTTCTATTTCAGTCTTAGTGAAAGGATGAGCCATTCAAATTCATGACATGTAATTCTAAAGTGGAGAGGATTTACTTTATGCTGCCTCTTCCTGCTTTAGATAAAAACTAAAACAGAAGTATTGAGATTTCCACTTTGAAGTAAGAATACTCTGATAAATGATCTTCCTTCCTTCCTCCCTTCTTTCTTTCCTTCCTTCTTTTCTTTCTCCCTCCCTTCCTCCCTCCTTCCCTTTCTTCCTTCCTTCCTCCCTCCCTTCTTTTCTTCTTTCCTTGATCCCTCTCTCATTTTAATTTTGATTGATGTGAAAGCTAAATTTATAAAATGAAGATAATCGTTAAACTTTATTTTTGTTATAATTTATCTTTACATCAACTTGAATTTATTTTAAATTTTGTTCAATAGTTTTATTTTTAGTCAACTTGTGATACTATAACAATAATTAATGTGATAAACTAGAAAGAAAACATAAATTTTGTTCTTTATAAAATACTTCAGATGGTTTCTATTTACAATTCTTAATCTATAAACATTACTTTCCTTTTCGCTTTGGTGTTAAATTAAAAGCATAGTAAACTTTCGCATTGGAAAAGTGAATTTTGTGTCAGAAAAATTTCTATTACTTGAGTTTTAAAACATAACTGCTAATGTATTATAAAGAGAAATATCAAGATTATGACAAAGTGACTGCTCAGGGTGTTGGAAATGTGGCGGTGTCATGGCAGAGAGGATATTTTTGTCAATGTCATTGTCTGAAGTTGCCGGCACACAACAGTAATAATATGTAAGGAAACTTAATTGGCTTTATTCCTGACTTCAGAGTTTCTACAAACTATGCATTTCTTGGTCCAAGGGAATCCCTACTATTCTATCCTTGGCATCCGCTGAGGAGAGACATCTTTTATAAACTATATTACTATTAAGCGAGAGCTTGGCAAACAGTAAGCTTTAGAAAGCTTTAGAGGAGACAGAGGAGGGGGAACCAAAGTGCATGTGACCCTCATGTACCCAGAAAGAAAGAATCATATTAAATAGTTTAAATGGTCTAATGAGTGTCAGAAAAGGGAAAGAAAAATATATGCTATGAATTGAAATTGTGTTTAGACTCCAGGACGTTTAGGGGGATCTTCAGCAGCCTTTAGGATAAGGATCTGATAATAAGAACATATGATCAGGCTTCTCACTGGTTAATAATGTCTTTATTTATGGATCCACAAATCCAGAGTCATCACTTTGTGAGAAATATAAAAGTACAGTTAAAGAGAGTATTCTTAGCCCAGACAGAAATGGCACTAAATAAATTAATTCTACATATAGTATCCTATCTAGCACTAATGGAATTAACTTTTCCTTCTACTAAATAAGGTTGAGTGGCCTAACATCAAAATTCAAGTGTATATGAAGCAATACCAGGGAAGCGCATCTCAAGGGCAGTGGACGTAGTTGCAGAGGCAGATTTTTAGGCTTTGGAACAAGCAGCTCCTTGATGGTGTAGCAAGCAGCATTTTAACTCAATCATTCTCATTCCTGTTTTCCATGCGTACCATTATTCTAGAAGCTAGACAGTTAAACACTTCCATTTCCTCTGAACACATCATATATTGGTACCATCATTTCCCTCCTCCCTGCCCCCATGTGAATGAGAGGCCTCCTAAGGGGATTGCTGGTAGGAACCATAGGGTTGCAGATTATGAGTTTTGAAAGCAGTAAGTCATTGTGGGAGGTGGAGGAGGGGGCAATGCCTCTGGATATTCCCTTCCACCTTGTGGCTCTTACAATCTTTCCACCCCCTCTTCTGCAAAATTGAGCTTTGTCGGGTGTGTTTTAAGTCAACTTTATTGTTGAGTTCTCAGCAGCTTCTGGATTTTTACTTTGGTAGGTTTTGAGTATCCTCAGTGTCTATTGGCGTGATGCACTTTCTTATCAAAAGGAATGACAAACAGCTGAGTTTACCATTTGCCTTTTTGTCTTTGTTATGAGCTCAGAGTAGAAAAAGCATGGTGACATAGAAATGAATGAAGTGTAGCTCTCAAAAGAAAGGTCTATAAGCAGCAGTTAATAACAGTAACAACTATCTACTCAGAAAGCATTGAGCTATTTTCCTTAAGGACCAAGAGGTAGCACACTTTAGGACCCATTTACCCTTCAGGGACTAACATCATTACATGAATTTTAATAGTATATATATATTATAATTGAAAAGTAAAATATAATTTTATATATTTATGAGGTAGTATGTTTTGATATTGTATACACTATATCATATTTAATGAGATTAATCATATGTTATTAATACAATCACTTATCATTCCTTTGCAATGAAAACATTCAAAATATTTTCTTTTAGCTATCTTCTAGATTTCTGTTACCTAAAGTCACTCCATAGAAAGCCAGAATGTTTTGTTTCCATCCAATAATAACTTAGTACCTATTGATCAATCAGCCTCTATCCATCTCTCACTTTTCTGTGTTCTCCCCAGCCTCTGGCATCTACCACTCTACTCTTAATGTCTAATAAGGTCAACATTTGGGATGCTACACAAGACTAAGATCATGTGATGCTTGACTTTATTTTTCTTGCTCATTTTATTTAACAAAATTATCTCCAGTTCTATTTACATTGCTACACAGGACTGGATTTCATTTTTTTGTGCCAAATAGTATTGCATTGAATATATGTAACATGCTTTGCTCGCTAACCGATGGACCTATGTAGTTTCCATTTCTTGGCTATCATATAAGGTGTTATAATCAACATGGAAGTGCTGATGTCTCTTCAGCATCCTAAATTCAGTTCTTTTAGATAAATAATACCCAGTAGTGGGATTGGTACTAGGTGATTCTACTTTCAGTTTTAAAAGAACCTCCATGTTGCTTCTTGTTATGATTGCACTGAATTTCATTCCATCCAAGGTATACAAAGCTAACTTATTCTCCACATTCTTTTCAGCACTTATAATTTTTGTTTTGTGATATGCCCAATCTTCCTGGAGTGAGGTGATATCTCATTATGGTTTTGATTTGTATGCCCCTGATGATTAATGACATGAACATTATTTTCATGTATCCACTGGTAATTTGCATGCTTTCCCTGTAAAATGGCCACCTAGGTATATTTTCCATTTTGTTTTAGGGTAATGAGGTTTCTTAGTTCCTTCCATATTCTGGAAATTGATCCTATTTCAGATATATAGCTTGGAAATATTTTCTCCCAATCTTTAGGTTGTTTCTTCATTCTGTTGATTTTTTTCTGCATATAAAGTTATAATCTCATCTGTCTCTTTTTAATTTGTGGGTCTTAATCCCCCCCAAAAAACTATATCTATTTCAATGCCATAAACATTTCATCCATTTTCTTCTTATAGTTTTGTAATTTTGTTCACTACATTTAAGGTTTAACTCAATTTAAGGTAACTTTTATAACTGAGAGATAGGAATTCTTCTCATGGAAATATCCAATTTGCCAGGCCCCATGACAATAGCTTTTGTTTTAATTCTTACAAGTTTGTAGTCAGTTTTGAAGTCAGGTAGTATAGTATTTCCTCCATTCTTGTAGTTCAAGGTTATTTGGATGAATTAGGTTATTTTTCTTGTGTTATTATTTTTATTTATGATTCTATTCTGATATTAGAATTATTTTTTTCTAGTTTTATGAAGATTGTATTGTAACCATGACAGTGGTAGATTGAATCAAATGTTCCCATATACTCATCTATTTTGGGTACTTGGTTTCTAGCTGAGGAAAATTGGGGAGGTGGAGTCTTGCTGAAGGAGGTGTTTTGTTGAGGGTGGTTTTAGGAGTGTTATAACCATCTCCCTTTTACCAGAACTCAGCTCATTCTCCTGCTACTGTTTTCCACCTGCTGTGGCAGAGGTGATGTCCAGTCTCTGTGCATGCCATACTTTCCCTTGCCATCATGACACTGTAAGTCAAAATAAAAACTTTCCTCTCCTATCAGATGACTTTCGTTAGGTGCTTTGTTTCAGCAAAGAGAAGCTAATTAAAACAAAAAAAAATGATACCAGGAGTGGGATGACTGCTCTTAGAAACCTATGTAGCTTTTGGCCTTTCAGAATTGATTTTCAGAAGAAATATGGAAGGATTTGAAACCTTGAACTGAAAGACATTTTGCAGTGTAGTAAACACAGCTTCATGGATTCTTGTAAGAGTTGAAAAACTCAAATGCAGAAAGAACTGTGGATTCGGTAGGCTTGGCTTATGAGAGGAAGAAAGAGAATTGTACTGGGCTAAAAGTAGTTTGTCTGGAGCTTTTCTGCTAGCTGCAAGAAGACAAAGTCTAATTCATTCAGTGTGGACATGATTTTGGAGATACTCTAGCATTTTAATAGCAAGACTTGCACATTTTTGTGAATGGGGAGTCTATAGTTCTTTGAAAACAAATGTGATGCTTATTTGCTGGTACCATTTTGAGGCTACCCCAAACAAATTTTCAGGATTTAGTTTTACACAAAAAATAAATAAAATATTTCTTAAAACTCTGTTTAATTTTTAGAAATAGCTCAGAAAATGTTAAAAGACATATTTTGCCTCAAGTGTGCACTACTGTTAGATGTGTATGTCTTTGGAACAATTTTGCCTTATTATAAAATAAGAATTAACCTGGAAAGCACAGTAAGAAATAAATTTATTATGCATTATATAAGTGTTTAAATATATTCCTTCATTTTCAGGAAAATATAAATATATATCATAGCTAGTATAGTCCCTACTTATACATGAGAAAATTGGGGCTGAGAGAGAGTAAATTTTTTTCATGTTTAGTTATAAAGCATTAATGACAGAATGAAGCTTCATGTCCAGATTTATTCAGTTTAAAATATTTTTTCTTCCTTGAATAGCAATCATCTTCATTTTCTAATAATTTAAGATAGTAGTCGAATAGTATATGTTTTGTCCTTTAAGAATTTATAGTAGCTAAGCATGTTATCGGCACCTTATCTCTTATTTAAAGCTCATGGCACCCCTGGAGGTAGGCACCAGCTGCTCTGGTATTTTATGGATGAGGAAGTTAACACTCAAAATGAGCAAGGGACTTGCCAGAAGGTCACAAAGCTGGTCAATGGCACAGCAAAGATCTGTTCACAGCTGAGAGATTTCAGAGTCTCTCTGAATCAACAACACAATACTAAATAGTGTAAATAATGACAAAAAAACAGTGTAGAAAGTAACCTGGCATGCACTAGCATTCTGACCTCAATTCTATCATCAGGTTAAGGGTTGGATAGGAAGTAATATCCTGATAACTGGAGAAAATGCTAGAAGAAAAACAGGAGAAGAGAAAATCTCTGGTACTTCAGTAACTATGTTACTCAAAAAAACTATTTTCTTCAGGTAAAGCTGATGCCTTTTTAACAATACAAAACATGAGAGAGATAAAGGATATATATATTATACACATATGATTTGTAATTAATTCCTATAAGAAAATAAGTGTTTGGCTATAGAACTGGCTTTGCAAAGTTTTCTTAAAGACTTTCTGTGGGTGTATTTTCCTCATTTTGTGGCACTAAAATAGAGGAGACAAACATCAGAAACAGAAAGGATATTGCATTTAAGAAAGTAAATAAACAGATTATTAGGAGAGCAATGGCCTAAGTGGGGTCAGGGGAAGGGATTGAGTAAAGGAGGGGTGGGAGGAGGGCTAGTCACAATTTAAGAGTTTTAGAATAAGCCATATGGAAACCTACCTCTTTGGATAATGGCACACCCAATAGTCATAGATTGTTACTAGAAAAATTTCAGTCTTAGAGATGGGATACCTTCCACCAAGTTTTTGGCCAGGGAGGTTCCCGAGGTCCCAAAACATTACCAAGGCTCTTGGTTACCAGAATGAGATGGTAAGATCTATTGTTGAAGGCTATATATGCTTGAGCTGCAGGTCACTGAGAAATCAAGCTGGATCTCAGCTGGAAATCTCCTCCCTGTTAACCAGCTGACAGAAAGCTGGACAAAGCTATGGCTGCATGCATCCCTATGGGACAGAGAAGTCATCAATGGTGATGAACAGCAGTGGACCTTGAAAGCTTTAAGACTGGCCAGCCAGGCCAAATGGGCCAACTGGGGCAATAGTGACACATTTATGGAGGGAGGGAACCAACTGTTCTCTAATTTGATTGGAGGCCCACTCCATAGGAGGGAATACATGTTTGGTATTTAAGACCTAGTCAAAAACTCATGGGTGGGGGAGGCCATGAACCCTAGTAGAGTAATGCCTACTGTTATCTGGCTAAATACATATATATGCAAACCAAACTGCCTCATACTTTTTTTAATGATAAAATAATGCTGCTCTCACTTTTGTCTATAGAAGCTTCTCTTTTTCAGATGGTGGTGACCACTGGGTTAACACAAAAGACACCATAGTGCTGAGAAGAAATGACAGTGAAGTGTTCAGCACTGGGACATCTCTCTCACACTTCCCGAGGCTCAGGATCTATTGAGGAAGAGGTGGTGGAAAGATTGTAAGAGAAAAGGTAGGACTGTTTACAACACAAACTTCCAGACATAAAATGGCCTTGATATTCATGACTTTGCAGTACCTGATAATAACTATGCATAATGGGAGGAAAAGACGATGACACCAAAACAAAACAGAGACTAATTGAGAGGGGAAAGACATATGAGAGAGGGTGGGGAGGGAATCATAATGGTTCATTGTCTATAATTATGGAACCTATCAGTAAAAAGTTTAAAAAACTATATGGATTTGGATAGTAACATTTTTTTTGGTGAACTGATTTCTATAAACATGATTATAACATGAACAACACACACACAAATACACGTATAAAACTTTGAAAACTCCAGGTTTTGTCTTTTATCAATATGGAGCCATTCTACTTTAATTCAACAGTTGGTAATTGATTTTGAATCCCTGACTGAATAGTCTTATCAGTATACTTTGCTTTAGGATACAATAAACCAGTGTCTTCGAGGATATGTACTATTTAAGGTGGATATAAGAACAGCGGCCAGGAAGTAATATGAATGAAACTTAAAGGCTTTATAGCATAAGAAGGATTATCGGTAAATATAGAAGGTTCATGAAGTGAGAGCCAACAGTACCTTGAACTGGAAACAATTTGGATGGAATATTCTAGCAGAGGAGGCAAGGTGAGGAATGGCAAGAGGAGTCATGGGGTAGGTACATGTTTCGGGAGGAAGAGGTTAGCCTGGGTAGTTGGGAGTTTTATGCTGTGGGTAATGGTTGGAGTTGGTCAGAAGTGTTGAGAATGATGTATAGTAGGACTTTTCCTTAGGTTCAAGAAAGGCTTACAAAACCTTCTTAGCAGTTACACCTGGATTGGCAGGATGGTGTACAATGCAGGTTGAGCTAAGCTTTATTAACCAGGCTGTGTATTGTTGGTATTTGTGAAGGAGGCTGATGGTGGATGGGAAGAGGATGACTGCCGTCTTGAATAGTCAGGACTTAGGTTAAAGTCAATTGTAGGCATAAAGCAGTAAAAGCATAGGTTGCTGAGGTGAAGGAAATAGCAATGGATCTCAATGGATGTCAGGACCAAGCCATGTGCACCAAGTGGATGTGCAAGACGGACTGTAGCTCACGGAGAGCCATGGGAGACTTGCTGATGACAGCTCTTAGAAAGAGGACCTCAGGTTAAAGCAAGCCAGAGTTAAAAATCTTAGTTTCTGATCACCTCATAATTTATGCTTCTAATGTTTATCTTATAGGTTTGAAGACTTCACAGTCAAAATCAACAGCATACAATCACATTATAATTTTTCTCTTACCAGAATATGAATCCAACAGAGCACAATTCCTAGCTTTCTGCCTAACAGTCGTTTCTTAGTTCCTAGGTTTTCCAACCCACTGGGAAAGCATTTGCAATGACCTTAATTAGTTCCCAGACAAAGAAAGGGAGATGAAAGGGGCAGGAAAGGACAGAGAGGTTTGAAGAAAGGCCCTGAGAGAAGTGAGCTCTGGCTGGTCCAGGATGCAAGCTGCACTGGCCCAGGCCCACCCTGGAGACTTTCTCCAATTCACCCTTCCTTCAGACAGCCGGTTTGGAGCTGCTAGAAATTCTGTGAGTCCCCACCTCTGTTAGCCTACTCCTGATAACAGTTTAAAAAGAATTAAATGTGAATCAGGAAAAACCCATCAAGCCAAGATGTTTTGTTCCTTGTGGGTCCTTTTCCCAGCTCTGCTGAAATGCTGAGGCTGGTGGGGGAGGAGCCCAGAAACCAGGGTCCACTTAGGGAAACTCTTGAGCCCCAGATTTAGTAAGGCCCCCAAAGACACAATCTTCTTAAGGTGACATGGTTTGGAGCCCATGAGAGAGAAGGAAGCGGCTCTGCGCAGCACCAAGACTTCAGTAGAGATGTAAAGTGCCTGGTGACAGGAATGCAGCAGCAAGCAGCCTGGAAGCCTGCACACTGGCAGCTGGCTACCTTCCTCCCTGAGATCTGTTGCAGAACTGTGGCTCAGGGGCAGCCAAGGGCCAGCAGAGGCTCTGGTACCCCCAGAACTCCTCACTTCTTTTGGTTCTGACAGAATGCAGCAGAGCACAGGAAACATCTCTTACTTCCCAAGTCATGTGGAACATCCCCAAACTTCTAAAACCTTGCCAAACAAAAAAGGCAGCCATAAAGGTAGCCTCCCAAAGAGGAGAAAGGGAGCTCTTTCCTCTGTGTGGCCAAGTGCCAGCCGGCAACCAGAAGTCGTGCACATCCGCTCTATGCCCTCCAACGCTGTACAAGGGAAAATGGAGCAGATTAAAAAAAAACAAAAAACAAAAAAACAAAGCTTTGTTCTGTCTTTAAAAATCACAAAGTAAACCCCAAAACACCTCACAGTAATGCCCAGGGCAAGGTAACTAGAAGAAAAGGGAAACTACTTTTAAGGAATTAATTCTAAGGGCCCTTTTCAATTTCTGTCATGGTTAATTTCTCTATCAATGATGGAATAAAGCAGAAGCTACAAAATGCCCATAGATCTATACAATTCAGGATATGAAATTTTGTATCCTTCATTTTATTTCTTTGTGAAAAAAAAAAAAAACAAACACCAGATAGTGATTCCCTAAATTTCTTGCTGATAACATATGACAATGGTTTGTTTACTCAGACCTTAGCTACTCAAAGACAAACGGAGGGAGTGAGGGTCTCATTTTTTAAAAATTCCCACTAAATTTTATTTGTGTCTTCATACTTCCTCAGTTTTGATTGGCTACCAAGTAGTGCAGGCTAACTAAACTGTGGTAGAGAAAGAAAAAAAATGGAGAAAGTAACAACTGTAGATGCCACTTACCTCAGCTACTGATTAAATGGCTTCTTACAGGTGACATTAAGTTTATATTTACCCAGCTCCATTTCAAGCGTTCCATTTAATTATTCTCACTTTAATAAAAGGAATTTAATAATCCCTTTCTGAAAACAATTCTTTATCTATGTTTTAACTCTCCTAAAATAATTGGATTCATTTTGTTATCTCTTTTTTTTTTCTGATACATTTTTCCACCTTGGTTCCTTTGTCAATTCCCAAAGCCTTCTGATGATATATTTAGAAAATCAAGGTGACTTTTATTTCTGGGGGAAAAAAAAGTGTTGAAAACGGTCTCCACAGATAATCTGATTATCAAAATTTTCTCACCAGGGTGTTGAGTCAGCAGCAGCAGCTGCCAGCACTGAATTCAAAGGGCTTGAAGAACAGAGATTTGTGGTAAGAACAGGGTCTATAGATTTAGGCACTGGAGCTTTGGCCCCTCCTTTCAGGCTTGTTCCCTGTCAGTCAAGGTGAACCACCATTCTTAAGCCCCACCTACCTTATCCATTCACAGACAGTAATGAGCAGATCAATATGAACCTTGAACAATAAATCTAGACAAGCAAGGACACACCCACATCACTCTTGTGTAGTTCTAAGCTCTGGGTTTCCAAACTCCCATTTTATCTGAGCAGAAACAGGCCTGACAGCATCAAAGAATATGTGTACATTGATCAAAAGGACATTAAGAGATCGTCTACCTACCTTTCCGAAAACTAAAACACCGTTTGATTCTTCTGTATGTAGTTTTAGGGATGAAAGGAGCTGACCCTAAGGCACCTGAGGTGCGTCCCCCAGAATGTCGGTCTTCAGGCATCATACAGGCCCCAAGTTCTGAGCCTGACTTAGGCTTCCTTAAGACCCTGTCACTCTGCGGAAGCCACAGCCGATACTGCTCATGTTTGTGACTTAGGAGTAAGGTGCTGACATCCAGAACTCCAACGTTTACATCATTCAAATCCCTGCTGAAGGATGTGATCAATTCTCATTAACGCTTTTTGGCAGAGGCTCCCCTTTCTTTTTCTTTTTCTTTTTCTTTTCTTTTTTTTTTTTTTTTTTGCCTAATTCAGGGAGTTTTTAAGGTATTCTCTTTTAAGTTTCTGCATTTCCAAAATGTCACAGGAAATTCACTGCAGCAAGCAAGCTCCAACTACCATTCAGCCAGCAGGAGCCTTTGCGTGTTGTTTTATTAAGAACTGTCTTCTCAGCTGGACTGAGATCCCCCTGGAAAGGTCAGCAAATAGCCCCATGCAAGGGGAAAGAGGAACAATGACCCCCCCCCCAGGAATACTTCAGGACAGTCCTTGCTGGCTCCTTTCATCTGAGCAAAAGGGGAGAAAATTCCTGGCACCTTCTCCAGCAAGCATTTCAGTGCATGATAGATTCCTTGCAAAAACCCTCCCAGTGCCTTTTATGGCTCCCCCTTCCCAACACCAGCCTTTGATGATCTCAGCAGGATTCTCCTTTTCCCCTTCAGTCCTCCAACTCCCCAGGGAATCGCCACGTCAGAAGAGTCCAGTGCCCATTCCAGGAGACTCCTTGGCTTTCCCAGGAGGCAGCTTGGAGTTCTGTGCAGAGCTTCTCCTCCCCCTCCGCCTGCTTCTGCTGTCTCTCCTTTTCTCAATGATAGCGGCACAAGAGCGGGTAGGGTTGTGGCTGCCTCATCACAGCTGTGCCGTGGCTGCCTTCTGTGCCCGCTGGTCACATGCAGCAGGTGCACTCCCAACATGAAGGGAGGGGGAGGATGCCACACTGTGGTATGAAGCCTTTCCTCTTCTTTTGACTTTGTACTGACCTCGCGGGTCTTGGCTTGCAGTACCCTTGCAGCAGGCTGGCTCAGAACCTCCAGAAAACATCAGACCATAACAGCACCAAACCACTCCTGGGGGGCGGAGGCTGGCTAACTTTTTGCATCCTCAATCTTATATATTCTTTCCTACACAAAATTTAATTTCTCATATTTTTCTCAGGTATTTTGAAGTCATATCAATTTGTGGGTGCTAATGTAATGTGCATATCCTTAAAGCACCCCCCACAAAACTATTTTAACTTCACAAGTCAGTAACCTTATGATGACTACCTTTCCTCAATAACATCATGCAGGTCAGTGAATTCTAGGTGCCTTGGGAATTTTCACTGTGTGTGTGTGTGTGTGTGTGTGTGTGTGTGTGTGTGTGTGTGTGTGTCTATAAAATTAAATCCCACATCAGTAAGCCTGCAAGTATAACTGTAAAACAAATCAACTCGTGTGTGTGTGTGTGTGTGTGTGTGTGTGTGTGTGGATCTACTTATATGTATGTATATATTCCTCTGGTTATGTTTGAAAATCAGGTGTTTCAGAATTCCCCCATGATTCTGAAAGCAGCCTCTTCCTCCCAGCCCCCACATTCACCAACTCTGTCCATCCTGCTCACTAAATACTTTACTCATTGGGTTAATCATTCATCTACCTGGCTGTTCCATAAGCAGATGTGGAATGTTAGTGCTTTAACCCCAGCTGACCCTGTGGCCTCTGAGCGTCCCCAAACAGTGAGGAGCTAGGAAGATGGGCATGCCAGGGCCTACTGGCACTTTAAATTAACTCCAGACACATGTACCACTTTGTGCATCTGGCTTTATATGGGTAGTGGGAAATAGAACCAGGGCTATCAGACTTTGTAAGTAATTTCCTTAAACCACTGAGCAATTGGTACAGCCCAACACACACTATAAAAATACAGAAAATACATTTGCTCCTATCATCAGTTATACACAATCCTCCAAGAGCATGTGTCACTTTATGCATTGGGTTTTACATGGGCCCTGGGGAATCCAAGCCTGGCCATCAGGCTTTGCAAGCAAGTGTCTTTAATGGCTGAGCCATCTCGCTAGTCTGAGCAGTAGGTATTTCTGTTCTCTGCTACATATGTTGTTTTTTTTTCCTCTTTGATACAACCTGCTGCTAGGAAAATGATAGCACACTCAATCTAACTGACCACCACAGGCTGACTGGGTGTTTGCTTGGAAATTCTTAAGGCATCTTAAATTCACTGACCTGCATGATGTTACTTGGAAAGGGTAATCATCATAAGATTATAGACTTGTGAAGTTAAAATAGTTTTAGCCAGGCGTGGTGGCACACGCCTTTAATCCCAGCACTCAGGAGGCAGAGGTATGAGAATTGCTGTGAGTTTGAAGGCAGCCTGAGACTCCAGTGAATTTCAGGTCAGCCTGAGCTAGAGTGAGACCCTACCTCGAAAAACGAAAAAAAAAAAAAAAAAAAGTTTTGCTCAAGTTTCTTGTCTTACAAGCAAGGGAGTCAACGGTAAAACTAGAAATGCAAAATACAGAGCTAGTCTATGTTAGCACTGTTGAATAACACTACCTTCCCTACCCACTGCTAATTATCCACCCTAAGAATCATTTGCAAATAGTGTTTTTGACTCACACTTATGCAAGAGGACTCATTTCATGAGTAGTAACGTGAGGCAGTGTGCTTAGATCTAACAAATAATTTACAGGTTCTCACACTCCTCTGTGATCTGGAGATGGGCACCTCCATGAACTTGACTTTAAAAACTAGAATGAAATACGGTGTGAAAAAGCAAACAAGGAAAGAAAAGAGAGAAGTGAGAGAGAAAGAGAATATGAATATGAACTAGAACTAAGCATTTCGAAAGTCAACCAAATATTTTTGGATTTACTTTTAAGCAGACACTACTACTGAGCATAGTGAACAGAGAACGAAGAGTCTATGATGGGGCTTTAAGCAGATAGCCTAAAGTTGAAATATCTAGATTCAGTATTGAACTTTATTTTCAGGCTGAGGAGTAAAAAGGGAGTGACTAATTTTTACGTTCCCATTGGTTGCCTTCAGCCCTCTGAATACTTGTTATAGATTTGCTGTATCTGATGAAAAGAAATAAGCTATAATTCTGAAGTCCTACTTTTTATGTTTTTACTTCTCAGTTTATAATTTCTAGAATAAAGTACTAGCAAACATCTTGGGTGTTTCTCATATTTTAATGCCTTTTCTTCTATTTAAGTGTGTGTGTGTGTGTGTGTGTGTGTGTGTGTGTGTGTGTGTGTGTGTGTGACAATGTGTGTATGTACACTGGTCCTGAGTGCTTCAAGATTCCCATAACTCTACTTCCCAGATAGACACATGCATCATTTCTACATCCAGCTTTATACACGGGTGCTGGGTTTTGAATTCTAGCCAGCAAATTTGTGAAGCCAGTGGCCTTAACCATGGAGCTATTGCCCCAAGGCCATATTTCCTATATTTTAATCAAATATACATTAGCATGATGCCAAGGATAGTAAATATATGCAATGCATATAAAACCTAAACAGAGGTAAGCCTAAATGCTTCATGAAAAACTTGTACCTTTTAAAAATACAAATTGTGAAACCTCCACAGTGAAATGACAGATCTATGATAGATACATTTAAAATCAGGGCTTCCAATAAAGATGGCAAAATAGGAGTCACAGAAAAGGAACCTAGGGAAAAGGAGGCAAGATTTGGGGGTGTGGGAATAAGCAGAAATCTGCAGACCTCCAAAATTAGCAAGTTTGGGCCGGGCAAATAACAAGACATTTGGGCCCCATTTGGGATGGATCAGGCTGGGAACCTCCAGGTACCTAGGCACATTTAGGCCACATTGGCAGAGAACCACCAGACCACCATTTGGGCTAGGAAGGCAGGGCCTCTAGGTGAAATTGGGCCAGGCGTTCAGAAAGCCTCCATGCTGCTTAGGTACCTAATGGCTCAGGCCCCTAGGCACATTTGGGCCTATTGTGTAGGGAAGTGCCTGGCTTCCTAGGCACATCTGGGGTTGGCAGGGGGGAAAGAACAAACGGGTCCCCACACACAACGTTATGGGACAGGCCCATTGAGCCCAGACCAGCTGCACAAAAACATTGGCCCAAGAAGGCCCAATGAGCACTATAATTGAGGGCTAACCTCAATAGTGTGAGCCCTGGTCTCCCCTCCCTTTGTCTGCCACCAGCAGCTACAGCCAACACCACACCAAGACGGAAAAGAGAACAACAGAAGGGATAATCGTCCCCTGCTTGGTCACTGAGTGGGCTAGGCCTTCCAGGGTCCCACCCAGAGCTACCAGGAGAATGAACACACAAGATAGACCTGGGCACCTAGCTAAAACCTGTGAATAAATCACCATCCCACTCCTACCTTGATCAAACCTGAACAAGGCAATCAATAGAGATTCCACAACAACTACTAATTACTATATTCTTAGCAAAATGAGATGACTACCTTGTGATGGGAAAACACCAATGCAAAACACATAATGTAAGACAACAAGTAAAGAGATCCCTACCAAGGACAACTAGTCCCATAATACTAGACTCCAGTGCAAATCTAGAGGAAACTCCAGCCATAGAATCCTAAATTGAAATTAGACAAGAGGACGGAAGAATTAGAAGAGAATCCACATACACAACTCACAAAGGAATTCAAAATATGGCTGAAGGAAGCAGAAGCAAGTAAAAGGAATACAATAAAAAATTGAAGAGAATCCAAAGAACTTAATAGAAAGATAAAGGAAATGAAGGAGAACCACCACCACCAACAACAAATGAATTCAACCTTCAGTGAAATAAACTCAATGAGGATGTGATCAAATGTAGGAATAAACTCCAAACAAAGAACAAGCAAGTCTAATCAAGAAATAAAATTGGAGGGGCTGGAGAGATGGCTTAGTGGTTAAGACATTTGCCTGCAAAGCAGAAGGACCTGACTTAAATTCCCCAGCACCCATGTAAAGCCAGTTGCACAGGGTGGCACATATGTCTGGAGTTCATTTGCAGTGGCTGGAGGCCCTGGCATACCCATTCTCTCTCTCTCTCTCTCTCTCTCTCTCTCTCTCTCTCTCTCTCTCTCTCTCTCTCTCTCTCTCTCTCATAAATAAATAAAATATTTAAAAAAGACATAAGAGGGAGGGAGGGAGGGGAGGGGACGCAGGCAACTGGGGGGTGAGGGGTGGAGGCAGGACGGATGGTGGGTGCATAAAAATAAAATAAAATTGGAATTCCACAAAGAGATGGAGATGCTTTTAAAAAAAACACAATGGACAATAATGAAATGACTGTATTAAAAAGTCTCCCAAGAGGCCGGGCATGGTGGTGTATGCCTTTAATCCCAGCACTGGGAGGCAGAGGTAGGAGGATTGCGGTGAGTTTGAGGCCATCCTGAGACTACAGAGTGAATTCCAGGTCAGCCTGGTCCAGAGCGAGACCCTACCTCGAAAAACCAAAAAAAAAAAAAAAAAAGTCTCCCAAGAAAGCCTCACCAACAGAATAGACCATGTGGAGGTTAGACTATCAGAACTTGAGTACAAAACATAGGAAAATATTGGGGTAGTCCAAAAATAATGACAATTTTTTAAAAGTGTAAACAGAATATAAGAGAAATGTGGCACACCTTAAAAAATAACAAATATTCTTATCATGAGCATGCAACAAGGAGAAAAACTCTCAACACCGAAAAGCCAGAAAAAGTACTAAAGCTGCAAGAGGGAAACAGTTTGTTACATACAAAGGTAAAGCCATTAGAATTACCTCTGGTTTTTTAATGGAAACTCTAAAAGCCAGAAGGACTTGGAATGGAGCATTTCAAGTTCTAAAAGATCATGGCTGCCAACCCCAAATATTATATATCCTGCAAAAGTATTTTTTATAATAAAAAAGGAAAAAATGTTTCATGATAAAAGTCAGCTAAAGAAATATATGAGCACTAAGCCAATACTACAGAAAATATTGCAGAGAATACTACATGATGAAGAGATGAATCTCTACGGGAGGGAAAAAATTATAACCAAAAGTAGAACAGACATGAAAGACACTGAAGACAGGAGGGAAAAAATTACAACCAAAAGTAGAACAGACATGAAAACATGTAAAGCAAAACAAACAAACAAGCAAAAAAATACCCACACTAAACTCCACAAAGCCTTCAACTCCACAGGGATTAATTCACACCTCACAGTTATAACTCAAAACATCACTGGACTAAACTCCCCAATTTAAATATGGCTGGAGAGAAAAATGAACCCAACCATTTGCTGTCTCTTACCAATAGAGATAGACAGAATCTTAGGGTGAAAGGATTGAAAAAGATATTCCAAACAAAGAAAAAGAAGAAATCAGCAGGTATGACTAGACTGAGATCAGATGAAATAGAGTTCAAACCAAAAGGAATATCAAGAGAAAAAGAAGGCAACTTCATACTCATCAAGGGACCAGTACAATTAACTATATTATAATCATAAATCTCTATACACCAAATGCATGTGCTCACAATTTTATAAAACAACATTTTACACAATAAAGCAGACATCAGCCCCAATACAAGAATAGGAGACTTTAATGCTCCACTATCATCATTTTAAGCAGATCTTCTAAGCAGAAAATAAACTGAGAAGTAAGGGAGCAAAACAACACCATAGATCAATAGGAGCTAATAGACATTTACAGAATATCCCACCATAATTCCACAGAATACGTTCTTCTCAGCAGCTTGTGGAACCTTGTCTAACATTGATCATATATTAAGGCATAAAACCTGTCTCAACAAATTCAAGAAAACTAACATAACTCCATGCATTATATCAGACAAAAATTTCAATAAAGCTAGAGATTAAGAAGAGAAACAACCGAAAATACACCAGTACCTAGAAGCGGAACAACTCACTATTAAGCAACGCGTGGGTAATCAAAGAAATAAAAATAAAAATTCTAGAGCTGAATAATAATGAAAACACAACATACCAAATCTAATGGGACACAAGGACGGCAGTTCTAACAGGGAAGTATATAGCACTAAATGCCTACATTACAAAAAAACAGAGAGATCTCAAGGGATGCAGGGTTAGTTCAACATATGGGAATCGATAAACATAATACATCACATAAATTGACTCAAAAACAGGAATCATATGATCATTTCAATAGATGCTTAAATGGCCTTTGATAAAATACAGCCATTTATGATTAGAACACTGGAGAAACTAGGGATGGAGGGATCATATTTCAACATAATAAAGTCAATATATAACAGACCTAAAGCCTCTCTCATACGAAATGGGGACAAAACTTGAAGTATTCCCATTAAAGTCTGGAACTAGACAGGGATACATATTCTCACCACTGCTTTTCAAGACAGTAATTGATGTAAATGAAAAAAAAATAAAGAAATAAAAGTGATACAAACTGGAAAGGAAGAAATATAACTAGCCTTATCCACAGGTAACATAATTTTATGCATAAGAGAATAATAACAAAAAATCCATCAAAAACACACCTAGAAGAGAAAAACCCTTTTTATCAAACTCTTTGGTGGTATCACCATACCTTATTTCAATATATATTATAAAGCTATAGTAATAAAAATTATGGTACAAAAACAGGCACATAGATCAATGAAATAGAAGAGAAGATTCAGGTGTGAGTTTGAGTAACTACAGCTACTTAATTTTTGACAAAGGGGCCAAAAATGCTTATTGAAGTTAAGATAGCACCTTCTAGCCACATGTAGAAGAATAAACTTGAACATTTTTCTCTCACCCTGCATAAAAATCAACTCCAAATGGATCAAAGACTCAATATAATACCAGCAACTCTAAAACAACTACAGGAAAAAATAAAGAAAACACTCCAAGATAGGTTTAGGGAAAGATTTTTTGAATAAGACACTAGTTGCCTAGGGAATGAGCCAAACACTCAACAATTGGCACCTCGTGAAACTAAAAAGCTATTGTACAGGTAAGCAAACCATCGTCAGAGTCAATAGACAGCCTACTGAATGGGGAAAAAAAATCTTCAATAGTTATACATCTGACAGAGGTTTAATATTTAGAATCTACAAAATATCAAAAATCTAACCAATTAAAAAAACAACAAGAAGAAGCAACCCACTTAAATATGGGGCAGGGAACTGAACAGAAAGTTATCAAAGAAAGAAATACAAATGGCCAATAAACACCTAAAGAGATGTTCAAAATCTCTACTCATCAGGTGTGGTAGTTTGAATATATGCCCCTCAGTAGACTTGGATGTTTTATTAAAGCTTGTCATCAGCTGCCTGGCTGGAGGAGGTGTCACTGGGAGCGAATCGTAGGGTCCAGCCCTAAGGTTTGTTTGGGAATGGATCTAAATTCCTGTCCAAAGGTTGAGGAGAGAAGTCTGAGTTCTGCCTGGGTCCCAGCTGCTTGCTGCAGTTCCCTGCTGGTTTTTGTTGGTTTTGTGCTTGCTCGCCTGCCTATGGTGCTGTTTGGTGGTTTCTCTCTGCTTGGATCTTTGAAAAGCAGCCAGCTTCTTCTGCTCTTATGGATCTGTAAGCCTGAAATAAATTCCATTCCTCCCATAAACTATCTGTTTGAAAGTTCATCCCAGCAACATGGAGATGACTACAACATCAGGGAAATGCGAATTCAAACATCTATGAGATTCTATCTCACTCCAGTCAAGATGGCGATCATCAAAAATTAAATGACAGCAAATTTTGGCAGGAGTGTGGGGAAAGTGGAACCCTAATCCACTGCTGCTGAGAGTAAAAACTTGTACTACCACTATGGAAATCAATATGGAGACTCCTCAAAATGCTGAAAATAAAACTACTACTATATATAGCTATAGCTCTTTTGGGCATGTACCCTAAAGTCTCTCCTATTTATGACAGAGATACTTGCTTAGCCCTATGTATCACTGCTCTTTTCACAATAACTAGGAACTGAAATCAGCCCAGAAGCCCATCAGCAAATGAATGGTTAATGAAGATGTGTCATATATACACAATGGAAATGTACTCATCAATTAGGAAAACAAATTAATAAAAAATTCAGGAAAATTTGATGGACTTGGAAACAAACATATTAGGCAAGATGGTCACTCAAGCTCAGAAAGACAAATGTAGTATATTCTCTCTTATGTGATTCCTAACCTGGATGAGATTCAGTGGATCATAAGTGCTAGTAAGCATCAAGAGTATGGACATGAAACTAGAATGGAGCCAAGAAAAGGGGAAGGAGGGGAGATGTCTCCTTAACAAGTTTGAGGGTCAGCAAAAAAAGAAAGAAAGAAAGAAGACAAGAAAGAAAGATAGGAAGGGCAGGAAAGAAGGAGGGAAAGAAAGATAGGAAGAATAAGTAGTGGACTGTCTTACCACAAGACAGTGTCTCTACCACACCTGCTCAGGTCTAGGAGTCATTTCAGAGGAAGTGGTACTGCTCTCATGGCTAGCCTGAAAACCAGTTCCAAGGAGATGGAGATGGAGACAGATACTATGGTCACTCAAACTTCATCAAAACAGAGATGCAGAGGTTACAGGGAACTCAACATTAAATCAGATCTCTACCTTGCCTGCCAAGGCTTAGGGAACATTGTGAAAGAAGGGGAAGAAAGATTGTAAGAGGCTCAGGGCGAGTGAGAATAGTCTGAGACACTGTCCACCTCCCTCTCTGCTCCCCCGCCACATGCCTCAGGACTCCACAATGAACACCAATAACCTCACCAAAGAGGACATTCAGCAGAATGGGGGCAGAGGAGAGGGGGTATCCTTTCTCTTTTAAAAAGTCAATAAATAAATTTTAAAAATAAAGCAAAACATTTACAGGTGGCATACTGTATAAATGAGGTTTATTTGTCATCTCTTACAAATGTCTTTACAGATACCAACTAATCATTTGCCATATGAATCTGAGTCATGGGAAGGACAGGGGAAGGCAAGACATTTTTATTCAAGATTACTAAATTCCAGGGGACATATAGAAAGGGAAACATGTTCTTTTATGTATGAAAGGGAATTACGGCAATCCAGACTTTTAAAACACAGTTGTGTTGAAATATAACTCAGATATTCTAGAACTTTCTCATTTAAAGCATATAATTCAAGAGCTTGGCAAGGTAGTGCATGCCTCTAATCCCAGTACTTGGGAGGCAGAGGTAGAAGGATCACTGTGAGTGTGAGGCCACCCTGAGACAACATAGTGAATTCCAGGACAGCCTGGGCTAGAGTGAAACCCTACTTCAAAAAAAGTATATAATTCAATGGTCTTTAGTATATGCATTAAATGCAACCATCAGCATGGTCCACTCTAGAACACTTTATCAGAAAGAAATTGCATGCCTTTTGCTATAACTTCTCTACTCTCTAGACCTCCATCCTAGCCTTAAACATCTATTTTCTGTTTCTAATGATGACCCTATTCGATACTTCCTATGAATGAAATCATATGATGTTTGATCATCAGTGACTTGTTTCTTTCACTTAGTGTTTTTAAGAC
>PVHP010031286.1:0-21080 GCA_004024765.1 Zapus hudsonius | reverse complement strand
CCCATCTATTGGATTCTTACCTGAATTAGCAAAGAATTGAAAAAAAGCCTCTGAGAAGGGTGAATTATAAAAGGAGTTCTCCCCTTTGCTTGTCTGGAAAGGGGGAGAGGAGATGGAAAGAATCTCTTTTTTACAGAGACAAACCTCTGAAGAACACACACACACACACACACACACACACACACACACACACACACACACACACACGAAAAGAAAAACTTGAGAACTCAATAAAAAAAGATCCCTTTCACCTTTACATAGGAGGTCAGAAAAGATTCAGAGAAATTAAAGGATTCGGAGCTTAGAGATCACACATGTAGCAAGCAGGAATGTTTTTACTGAAACATCTCCCAAATGCACCACGTCAGGCTCTCGTCATCATTTCCACCCCTGATGAGGTCACGTGTATGGGCATCCATGGGATGTGGGTGGGTGGGGCCCAGGACCTGTGCAGGCCTCACAGCAGCCCTGTTGGATGGGAGGGTGCTCAACAACCTTCAGTGGCTTCCTACCCTCTAGGGAAGGTCCCCATCTGTGCAGCAAGCCTCCGAATCCCTTTCAGCCACAGCGATACCATTGGAGGGAATGGGCTTTCCTACTGTAAGCGAAGTGTCCAAGTAGGAGAGGAAGGACAAGGTGCCTCAGACTTGGGGTTCCCATCTCCCCAGCCTCCACCTGCTTATCTGCAAAATGGAGAACTTCCACCCATCGGGGGCCTGTGGGATGCAGCCTGCAGTTAGCACTCAGGATCATCGGTCAGCAGCAGCGCCCGGCAATCCTCCATGGTTCTGGGGACCATGGTCTCCAGGAGCTAGAGCTCTGTCTGGGTCTCCTGACAGCTCTGTGCATTGGCCATGTGTCAGCTGGTGGCAGAATCCTCTCTCACAGTCAAGAAAGGCCCCCTGTTGCTGAGCATCCCCAAGCCTATTATCTGGAGTCTGAGGATGGAGTTCCCTCCAACAGGAAACCAGGGCAGCTCTTGTCCTTCATGGGCTGTGGGCACGGTGCCCACAGAATGTCTTCTTTGGACAGGTGTTAGGATTGTAGCATGATGACATGACTTCCCTGGTTATGGGTTATATGGGTTATTTCTCTCTGTCTCTCTGTCTCTCTCTCTCTCTCTTGGTTTTTTGAGGTAGGGTCTCGCTCTACCTCAGGCAGACTTGAAATTCACTTTGTAGTTCCAGGCTGGCCTCGAACTCACAGTGCTCCTCCTACCTCTGCCTCCCGAGTGCTGGGATTAAAGGTATATGCCAAGCCTGGCCTCTTTCTCTTTTTAAGCTTTTTCTTTAAACAAATCAGTTTAAAAATATTTTTATTTATTTATGAGAGAGAGTATGGGTGTGCCAGGGCGTCTTGCTGTGCAAACAAAACTCTAGACACATGCACCACTTTGTGCATCTGGCTTTATATGGGTATTGGGGAACCCTGATAGGCATGCTTTGCTGAGCCATCTCCCCAGCCTTTGTGTTGGCGTTTCTGTGCCCAAACTTGGAGCTCAGCAAAGGGCTGAGGTCATGCTGTGGGAGAGCAGGCTGCTGTCAGACCCCCACCCTGCACACAGCCAGCCTGTCATTGCACAGGTTGATATGCGCTGTGAAGGAAGTGAGTGGACCGAAAGGGTGGAGGATGGGGAGGAGGCAGCTGTGCAGGGGAGGGTTGGGAGGATGTCCATGAAGAAGAACCATCCCTTTCCAGAAGGCCCCAGTGACTTGTGCCTCCTGCCTCCCACCCCCTCTCAGTCAAGCGGATAGATTAGCTTGTCAAGCAGGGTAAGAACAGATGCAAAGGCCCAGTGCAGGGTGAGTTGGACTCATTCTAAAAGTAGCAAGGCTGGTGTGGCTGGAACATGGTTGGGGGCTGGATTGGAAGGTGGGCTGGTGGCCTCGGGAGCCACAGGAAGGAAGTTAACTCATTTCATCTGGGAAGGACTGCAGAGGGTGGTGTGGTCTTTGCCTGGCAGGGGCTGAGAGACTTCTCCTAGAAATGGAGGTGTGGCTGAACAAGTTGGTGGGGGGGAGGACAATGCCTGCCACTGTTTGTGAGCTTCCCCAGAGGAGGTTCAACTTTGGGGGGGGGAGTCAATAATTGAATTAAAGACCAGGATCACCAAGGCACAGTGGTAGTCATCTATTGTCTGAGCTTCAGGAGGCTGAGGCAAGAGGATTTTGAGAAACCAGCATGGGCTACATAGTGTGACCCTCAAAACAATAATAGCAAAAACAAAATTCCTGGGCTGGAGAGATGGTTCAGTGGTTAAGGCACTTGCCTCCAGTGCCTAAGGCCCCGGGTTCAATTCCCCAGGACCCACATAAGCCAGAAGAACCACAAGGCAGTGGCCCTGGTGCTCTCTCAATCTCTCTCTCTCTCTCTGCTTGAAAATGAACAAATAAATATTTTTTAAAATCCCTAGTAATAGGATTGAGACATAGCTTCCTGGTAGAGTGCATGCTTAGCATTCAGGAAGTGGTGGGTTCAATCCCCACAAACCATATAAAATATGCTAAATGCACATTAAACAATGTATTTAAACCACTTTTTTTTACATGTAGAACATCTTATATAACTATATACACAATTTAGTTATACACACAAATAAATACACATTTGTTTGTTTTTTTGAGGTTGGCTCTCACTCTAGCCCTTGGTGGACTCAAATTCACAGCCATCCTCCTACCTTTCCTTCCCAAGTGCCTGGAATAAAGGTGTGCAACACCATGCCCAGCCTCAATATACATACAGCAATATATTAGTAATACTTATAAGAAAATTTATATATTTGCATTTATACACATTTTATATAAATCAGATATTCCCCGTTCCCTTCCCTCCTGTCCCTTCCTCCTCTTCACTTTTCTTTCCTTTTATCCTTTATCTCTTTCTGACAGGGTTCCCATGTAGCCCAGGCTAGCCTCAGACACATATGTAGCCTCCACCTCCCCAATGCTGGGATTACAGGTGCATGCCACCATGGCCATAATTTAAGTGAGTGTTGGGCATCAAAATCAGATGCTGGTGCTTGGGTGACAAGTACTTTACTGACTGAGCCACCTCCCCATCACCTTGGTGACTTTTTTCTAGAAAAGCTTTCTTTCATCGTATCACGAGACCAGCCTGGTGGTGCAGGACTGTAATTTCACCCACTCTCAAGGCAGAGGCAGGAGGATCTTACTTTTAAGAACTGTCTGAGCTGCAATGTGAGTTCAAGGCCATGCTGGGCAATTTAGTGAGACTGTCCTGTCTCCAGATGAAATGTAAAAAGAAAGCTGGGCATGTAGCTTACCAATGAAAGAGAAGAGAGGAAAGCATGGGCTACATGCTTTTAGGCAGTTTCAGTTAGAAAATGAGGCCCAGAGCGAACCAGGAGATGCTACTCCACACACCACCTTGTCCTGGCACAAGAATGGAACTCTTGGCAAGAATGAAACTTGTGCCTCCTGCTGCCCATGGTCTACTGTGCTACCTAGATAGATAGACCCAGGTGGGCTAGCCCTGGGGTCCACCTTCAAAATTTATAAATCAAATTAATGGGGTCTTCCCTTTACCTACCTGAACCTGAGGAAAGAATACATTTTCTATACTATAAAGGCTGTGGTTCTCTCTCTCCCCACCCTTCTCTCTCTCTCTCTCTCTCTCTCTCTCTCTCTCTCTCTCTCTCTCTCTCTCTCTCTCTCCTAGCCTTACCCTGTGCTGCTTGGATACACATGAGTCTGGCCTCTGTGGGGGTGGGAAAGCATAGCACTGTTTCTTGATCTGAATAATTCTCTGCTTGTCTCAGTTTTATACCTTGGGGTAGTTTCTCACTTTAATTGCATGTGTGATTTTCCTTTGGTCTCTGAACCTACCATGTGCACATTTCCCTTACACTCCAGATCTACCATGTGAGTACTTTCTCTAGCTCTTGGCCTGTTACCTGTGTAATGTCTCTAAACTCAGGGCAACCATGAGTGTAACTCCCTTTGTTACTCATCTCACCTCTAAATTTCTTGGTCTCTGCTTTGATACTTGCCCTCTGTAATCTTCCTTGCGCCTCACTCTTTGCCCTCCTACCTTTCTCCCAAGGGAAGGTACAGGGCAAGTGCTGTGTGTGTCTCTACTGTCTGCCTACACAGCTCCTAGAATCTACCCTTCACCTGCTTGGGGTCTACTTCAGTCTCTCCTTGGAAGCCCCAGTTTAACTCTCTTCCAGATGCTTGCGGCCTACTCCAGTCTTTCCCTAAAAACCTCACTTTCTCTTAAACGAACCCTATAAACTATGCAGCATTTCCCACATGAGAGTATGTTTCCTACTTCAGTTCTAGCCTTTCTTCCTAGATCCCAATTTCCCTTAAATAAACCCCACAATTTGTGATTTCTCTGTAAAGAAAATAATTCATAGTGTATCATTCTTGAGTTTGTCTTTATTAATTCTTTGTTAAAGATAGGGAAGGACCCAAAATTAGGGTTCATAAACTTGGGGGACCCCTCTTGAACCCCCAAATCCTGCATCACTTACCCCACGTGAAGCCCAGGGTTCAACCCCCAGTACATAAAAATAAAATAAGCTGGGCGTGGTGGCACACGCCTTTAATCCCAGCACTCAGGAGGCAGAGGTAGGAGGATCACCATGAGTTCAAGGCCACTTTGAGACTACATAGTGAATTCCAGGTCAGCCTGGACTAGACCAAGACCCTACCTCGAAAAACCAAAAAATAAAATAAAATAAAACAGTTCTACAAGACACCTTTCTCTTTGAGGGTGAAAACAAATCCTTGCTGGGGACCACTGACGTGAAAAGGGGCCAAGATGTGGCCCAGGGTCTTGCCTCCCAGCTCACTGTCACTCTGTCACTCTGCCCGCAGGCCTATGAGAAGCGCTTCCCCACCTGCCCGCTCATCCCAGTATTCCTGGGCAGCGAGGTCCTGCGAGAGTCACGGAGTGTGGACGGTGCAGTGCACACGGTGGAGCGGAGCTGCCGGCTGCGTGTGGACGCCCCTCGGCTGCTGCGGAAGGTGGGCTGAGAGCCTTGGGCCCAGGGAGTAGGTTAGAGAGACCAGGGCTAGGTGGAGGGCAGGGTGGGTGCGGAATGGGTGGGCCCTAGGGTGGGTTGTGGGGGTGACAGCATGGAGAGAGTCAGGACCTGGGCTTCAGGCGTGGGTGACACTGGCTTGGTGGCAGTGGTATGAGGAACCCAGGGTTTGGGGCAGGGTGATTGGAGCTCAAGGCTGGGTGACTCAGGCCGTGATGGGTGACAGGGTATAATAAGGACTCTGGTTCTGGACTAGGGATGATTGTGGTTGAGTGTGACCCAGACTAGGCTGGGTGATGGTAAGAGCAGGGACCCTCTGGGTCCAGGGCTGGGTGACTCATGTTGGACAGGGTGGTGGCAGGAAGGACACAGATTCCAGGATGGAGGTGACCCTTGCTGGCTGGGTGTCAGATGAAGTGTGGACCTGGGTTCTGGAAGGGGGTGACCCGGGCCTGGCTGGGTGGTAAGGAGAACAGAGACCTTGGAGGTCCCAGCTGGGAGTGACCTTGGCTTGGAGGAGGTGGTACAAGGGACCTGGCTTCCAAGCTAGGGGTGCCCCGGGCTGGGTGACAGAGTGAAGGACTTAGATTCTGGGTTGGAGGTGACCCGAGCCAGACTGGGTGATAACATAAGCAAGGACCCCATGGGTCCCAGCTGGGGGTGACATGCTGGGGTGGACGCTCCTCCCCATAGATCGCTGGCGTGGAGCACGTGGTGTTCGTGCAGACAAACATCCTGAACTGGAGGGAGAGGACACTCCTCATCGAGGCTCACAATGAGACCTTTGCCAGCCGAGTGGTGGTCAAGGAGAACTGCAGTTACAAGGTGAGCCTGTGTGGCTTCAGAGTGACCTGCACAGAGCGGACCCTGAGGTCCCTCCTGGATCCTGTCGAGCAGCAGGCACCATACCCAATTGTATTTACAGTTCTGTCAAATCACCAAAATTGTTTCTTCCTTTTTTATACCTCCACTATTTCTTGGGATATACTTAGGCTATAAGAAATATATAAGAAATTACCATAACTGGACATCATGTAGTTTATCTGCTGACTCTACCAACCTTGTGCTCTCCTTCTAGCTCCCTTGTTTTCTTTCCTCCTTATTTCATGAAACCATGTCTCAGTTTCCTTATCTATAAAATGGGTTTGATCATCATGGTTACTATATACTAAGTCCCATGTGTTTCCTTTTGTGTGTGTGCACACAGGGTGTGGAGGCCAGAGGACAACCTTGGGTGTCATTCCTCAGGAGCCATCCACTTTTTCTGAGACAGGGTCTCTAGTTGGCCTGCAGGTCACCAAATAGTCTAGATGGGCTGGCCAGCAAGTCCTTTCCTTTCCCTTTCTTTCTTTCTTTCTTTCTTTCTTTCTTTCTTGCTTGCTTGCTTGCTTGCTTGCTTGCTTTCCTTCCTTCCTTCTTTCTTTCTTTTTTTTTGAGGTAGGGTCTCGCTCTAGCCCAGGCTGACCTGGAATTCACTCTATAGGCTCAGGCTGGCCTTACAGAGATCCTCCTACCTCTGCCTCCTGAGTGCTGGAACGGAACCAAAGGCATGCGCCACCATGCCTGGCTTTTCTTTTCTTTTTCTTTCTTTCTTTCTTTCTTTTTTCTTTCTTTCTTTCTTTCTTTCTTTCTTTCTTTCTTTCTTTCTTTCTTTCTTTCTTTCTTTCTTTCTTTCTTTCTTTCTTTCTTTCTTTCTTCTTTCTTTCTTTCTTTCTTTCTTTCTTCCTTCCTTCCTTCCTTCCTTCCTTCTTTCTCTCTCTCTCTCTTTCTTTCTTCTTTTTTTTAGATAAGGTCTTTCTCTGTAGCCCAAACTGTGCTGGAACTTGTGTTCCTCCTGCTTCTACCTCCTGAGTGCTGGGATTATAAGCATGCACTCTCATTCCCAGCTTGAGAGAGGGCTCTTTGCTTCCTGCAGTTAAATTTTGCATCATTCCCTGGGTGGAGACCCCTAGGTGTTTCCAGGCTGGGACATGCTGCATTATAGGTTCTGGCCACCAGGAGAACCCTTGGGGAGGGCACAGCTTTTCCCATGCTGCAACCCTGCCATGACCTCTGTCTGTCTCACAGGTCCATCCTGAGAATGAAGACTGGACTTGTTTTGAGCAGTCAGCCTCCATGGACATCCGGTCTTTCTTTGGCTTTGAAAATGCCTTGGAGAAGATCGCCATGAAGCAGTATACTGCCAACGTGAAGAAGGTGAGGAGGGGCAGGGCTAGACACAGAATGAAAGTTCATAGATCTGTTCTGCTACCTGACAGCCCCTGCGTCCCTGGACATGAGCCTTGACCTGCCCAGCCTTGGTCTGCTCATCTCTAGAATGGGTATTGGGGCTGTGATGGCATCAGTGAGATCATGGATGGGAACTGGCCTCCTAGCAGGGGCCTGCAGTTGTCCCAGCACTCCAACATGGTAAGCTCCATGGACACAGGAAGGACATTAGGTGGTTAAAATTGTCATATGAGCCAGGCCTGGTGGCACTGGTCTACAATCCCAACTACTTGGGAGGCCGAGGCAGGAGGAAGCTCAAAGCCAACCTGGCCAATTAAGTGAGACCCTCTCATTGCTGGGACAAAACACCTGATTGAGAGCAGTTTATGGGAGGAAAGGGTTTATTTAGGTTTATAGTCTCTAGGGGAAGCTTCATCATGGCAGGGAAAGCATGGCAGAGCAGAGGCTGGGCATTATCTTGTCACAGCAGCTGGGAAGAAACAACAAGAGACAGTGAGCTAGTGAACACCTCAAGGCCCGCCCCCAGTGACACACCTCCTCCAATAAGGCTCCACTAGATGGGGACTGAGTATGAGGCTTAATCCCAAAAACATGAGGCCATGGGGGATATTTCACATTCTAACCATCACACCTTGTGTTAAGATGAAAAGTGACAACAGAGCTGGGGATATAGTTCAGTAGTGGAGTGCATACGTTGATCTCTCAGTGAGGAGCTGGGAGCACAGATCAGTGATAAGGTCTTTCTAGAATACCCTAGAGAGGGGTTTGGTGTGTGTCTCAGCAGTAGAGCATTTGTTTAGCAAAGTTACTGCTTGTTTGAATGACTGCAGACCCATCATGGAATAGAGGCCTGTTCACCTATGGAATAGATGAAATGTCAATGACAGATTTTATCCAAAGTGTCTTTGCATTTGTTCTGTGCTAACCCTTGACATTGGGCATTTTTTTTTTGGCACATCACATCACATCTCTTCTTCCTGGCCTCATTTAAAAAATATTTATTTTTTTATTTGAGAGAGAGAGAGTGTGTGTGTGTGAGATAGATAGATAGATAGATAGATAGATAGAGAGAGAGAGAGAAAGAGGCAGACAGAGGCCTCCAGCCACTGCAAATGAACTCCAGACACATGCACCACCTTGTGCATTTGGCTTTAAGTGGGCACTGGGGAATCGAACTCCAGTCCTTCTGCTTTGCAGGCAAATGCTTTAACCACTAAGCTATCTCTCCAGCCCTTCCTGGCCTAATTTTAACTGCCTGGTTGTCACATACCAAGCTGGGGAGCTGAACCAAGTGGGGATGCCCCGAGGCTGGTGTGAAGACCACCCTGCTGGGCTGCTCCTGGGGTAACATCCTTTGGGTCTCTGGCTTTCAGGGGAAGGAGGTGATCGAACACTATCTGAAGGAGCTCATCTCCCAGGGCACCTCACACATTCCCCGCTGGACCCCTGCCACGGTCAGGGAGGGGGATACCTGCAGCCAGGCTGCCCGGTGGAGCTCCGGCTCCCTGGAGACCGAAGGCCTCAGTGATGCCCCTGGCCCTGCTCCAGAGCCAGTCGTTGCTGAAGGTAGGTAACTGTAACCATGGCCCTGGGGAGCCTGCCATATTCCTAGGCAGAAGAAATCTGGGGACACAGAGTCTGGTGCTCACACAACCTCCTCCTACCATAGCTTCCTCCTTTCTCCATTCTGGACGGAGCCCAGAGCTGGTCTATTTCTAGACCAGGAATTGACATTTAGTGGTTTTGTGACTATTTTTAATTATGAGTAATGCCTGATCCTGTTAGAAGAAATGTAAACGACTTGGAAAAGTGAGAAGCAAAATTCTTCCCCTCTCCCGAGAGGCCTCAACTGTTTTGAGTTTCAGGTAGCTACTAGGGGTATCATGGACACCTGTGTGCACCTGCATGCACTCATGGGTAACATGCTGAACAAGGGGGAGTGTTTCATGCACACGCACGAATAGTCCCAGCACCTTAAAACTTCACGGTTCATGTGTTCACTCCAGTCATTCATTTATTTTGAGTATGTATGCTTGTGGAGAGGTTAGGGGATGACTGTTGGGTCAGTTCTTGCCTTCCACCTTTTCTCCATGTGTGTGTGTGTGTGTGTGTGTGTGTGTTTGTGTGTGTGTGTTCCTGTGTGTGAGCACTGGTGGGTACATGTCTTGATACCTATGTGGAGGCCAGAGGACAAGTTTTAGGCAGAGTCTCTTTTGCTGCTGTCCACCGATGCATTGGCTTGGCTGGTTAGCCTGTAAGCTTCTGGGAAACTCTCTTGTCTTCAACTCCCATCTCACCATCAGCATGCTGGGATTACAGAAGCCTGCCACAGCTTCCAGCTTCTATGTGGGGTCTGGGGATTTGAACTCAGGCATTCAGGCTTGAGTAGCAAGCACTTATCCATTGATCTAGTTCTAAAATCCACAATTCTGACTTTAAAGATAAGTTGTTTTTTTTTTTTTTTTTTTTTTTTTTTTTGAGACAGGGTCTCATGAAGCCCAGGTTGGTCTCTGACTCTAATTTTTTTTATTTATTTGCACATGTGTGTGTATGTAGGGGCATGCCAGGGTCTCTTGCTGCTACCTCAAATGCATGCTTGTCCAGCTTTACATGGGTGGCTGAGGAACTGAACCCCGGGGAAGCAGCCTTTGCAAATAAGCACGTTTAATTAATCACTGAACCATATCCCCAGCCCTGGCCTCCAACTTTTCATGTCAATAAAAGACTGGACAGCGGCTGGCTCAGTGGTTAAAGGCACTTGTTTGCAAAGCCTGCTGACCCAGGTTCAATACCCCAGTACCCATGTAAAGCCAGACACACAAAGTGGTACATGTGTCTGGAGTTCCTTTGAAGCAGCAAGAGGTTCTTGTGTGCCCATAGACACACACTCTCTCTCCTTGCTTTCCCCATCCCTCTTTCTCTTTCTCATAAATAATTTAAAAAATATTTTTTTTTAAAGACTGAACTGGGCCAGGCATGGTGGCACATGCCTTTAATCCCAGCACTCTGGAGGCAGAGGTAGGAGGATCACCGTGAATTTGAGGCCACCCTGAGATACATAGTGAATTCCAGGTCAGCCTGGGCTAGAGTCAGACCTTACTTCGAAAAGCCAAAAGAAAAATGTAATACTAATAACCAAACAAACAAAAATGCATGCAAGTAGAATGCCAACCCAAGCAGACTGTCTAAGTGTGTTAACCAAGTGTGTCCATGTTGATTTTGTTTTTTCTTCAGGGCCACTGACATGTCTGACTCCTGGACACTTGGGTGGCCACACAGAGTAACTAATACTAGCTCTGGGCTGTGTTTAAGGAGAACAAAATTTGGTTCCTGCATTCAGCATGTATTCTACGCTGTATGCACCTGCTGGCCACTGTTGTACTTTTTGTTTTCACAGTTGCACCTGCTCTGGACCGCTTCACAGCCTGTCCAGTATGTACAGTTTTTCCTTCCTCACCACTGGAGGGAGGCACGGATAGGCCCCTCCACCCTTCTCGGACTCACTGGCCTTTGTGCTCATCCATAGAAGAGGGCTTTCATGTCAGCCCAGCAGCACCACAGAGCAAGGGAAGCACCCACCTCCCTCGTGTTTGCTCCTGTTCCCTCCCGTCCCCAGAGCATCAGGCTCCATCAGCTCTCACCCCACCCTAAATTTTTCCTGGCTTGATTTACCCAGATGTCTCCTGGCACAGCTGGCATGACACTAATTCCTTGTGTGTGTGTGGTGGGGGGGATGTACACTGAACGCTACTGCTTTAGGGATGTTCAGGTATTCCTATCTTTTTCCTCATTGCATCTTTACCCCCAAAGAGCAGCGAGCTGCTACTCTGGGACCCATCTCCACCTCTTGCTGAGATACCAGGAGGATGTGGGTGCCAGTACAGTTATGTGTCAAGCAGCAGGTTGCTGATGACATGTCGACCCCAAACAGCCTGTGTGGGAGTCTGGATTGCACTATGGGGTCTGGGCTGGTCCAGGCCATTCTCAGACTCCTAAACAGATACAGTGACTGTGTTGCTCTGTCTGCCCAAATCCTTCTATCCATCGCAAAGACACTAGGGAGGTAGAAAAGCAAAGGTAACTAGTGCTTATGAACTCCTCTCTTATGCTGGGTGCACGGCTCATTTTACTCATTCATAGGACTCTGCCTCCCTCAGCCTTGGTCCAGTCATCCCAGACATGGACGTAAGAGTGTCATCGCTTTGCAGGGCATTAGGAGAACCTGTTGAAACCAGGTCTGTCCTGAGCATGAGGTCAATAAAAGATCAAGTTGTGAACTGCTCCAGAGAGTGGGGATTGCCTCCATTTCTGAGGCTAAAGAGAAGTCACTTTCCACAGTGAGTTCCAGGTTTACTTGGCATGAGTTTTCAAAACCATCTTGGAAACTGGTTGGAAAGATGAATAAATGTGGAGCCCACCCAATGGTTGTCTGGGGAGGGGCCACAGTCCTGCCTGGAACCACATCCCAGAGCCAAGACAGCCAGGAAGCAGCAGGAGCCACTGAAAGTATAAACCTTGTGGTAAAGAGATACAATACCAGCTGGGTGTGGTGGCGCATACCTTTAATCCCAGCACCAGGGAGGCAGAAGTAGGAGGATTGCCATTAGTTCGAGGCCACTCTGAGACTTCATAGTGAAGAGATGGCTTAGTAGTTAAGGGTTTGCCTGTAATGCAGAAGGACTCAAGTTCAATTCCCCAAGGCCCATATAAAGCCAGATGCACATGGTGGCCCATGTGTCTGGAATTCATTTGCAGTGGCTGGAGGCCCTGGCACACCTATTCTCTCTCGGTGTCTGTCTGTCTGTCTGTATCTCTCAAATAAATAAATAAAAATATTATAAAAGTCCAAAACTTAAAATATTTAAAATATCAAACAAACTAAAAACCACCAATCCCCCTCCCCAACAAACAAAAATAGTGACACAATGCCACTGGACATGGTGTCACATGCCTGTCATCCTAGTACTAGGGAGGCTGAGATAGGAGTTCAAGGCCAGTCTCAACTACATAGCAAGTTCAAAGCCAGCCTGGTCGACAGGAGATCCTGTTTCAAAACACCAAAAACCCAAACAAGTAAAAGGGCTGTGGTAAAGGCTCATTTGGTAAAGTGCATGCCTTGCAAACATGAGGGCCCGAGTTTGATCTCTAGCACCATGTAAAAAGTCAGGTTTGGTGGCATGCACCTGTAACATCAGCCTTGGGGAAGCAGAGACAAGAGGATCTCTGGGGCTCCGTTGTCAGTGAGTTCCAGGCCAACGAAAGAGAGAGAGACCCTGTCTCAGAAAGGTGGACAGTGACTGAGGAGCAAACTCGAGGTTGTCTTTTGGCCTCCACAGGCCACCTGTACAACACCCCCCTGCATGAACATGAACACACACACACACACACACACACACACACACACACACACACACACACACATAGGGAGGCACAATGCCTTCCTTTCTCCTCTGAAGCCCCTTCTTTGCTTCCCCAAGGGGACAAGCTGGATGCAGATTACATCGAGAGATGCCTGGGCCATCTCACCCCCATGCAGGAGAGTTGCCTGGTCCAGCTTCGGCATTGGTTACAGGAGACCCACAAAGGCAAGGTGGGTGCAGGGCCCGCCCTCCCAGTGGTAGGAATCACCCTGGGGCTGTGGGAAGGAGAGACCAACAAGCTTATGCCATTAATTCCTTATGTTTAATTCCTTAAGTTTCTCATCCTCATGCTGGTGACATTTGGGGCTGTTGGACTAGGTGGTTGCCGTGTGCATTGTAGCTAATAACACCCCTAAAGCTAAAATCAGTAGATGTCAGTAGCTTTCCCCATCCAAGTGTGACAACTCCAGATGTCCTCTGGAGGACAGAGTCATGGCCAGTTGAGAATCATGGCTGCATAATGATCATGAGACCATGCATACTGTCCTTTTAGACTTATGACTTTGCAAGGGTAATTTTGACAGCCTTGGGGTTTACCTTAGATAGATCTACACCATGCATCCAGGCCCCAAGCAGGACTCTCTTCAGCTCTGTTGAATCAAAACTTGTTGCTTAGGCATGAGTTTCTCACCCTCACTGGGGGTCAGACAAGGGAGTAGCTTAGTGGTGGGTTATGATCTGACCTGCCTGCTTCTGTTCCTATGTCTTTAAAATGGGGAAATATCTGTATATATCTCCTAGAGTGAGTTGCAAAGGTTGACTCACATCAAATGCTTAGGATTGGGTTGGAGAGATGGCTGAGCGGTTAAGGCACTTGCCTGCAAAGCCTAATGACCTGAGTTCAGTTCCCGAGTACATGTAAAGCCAGATGCACAAAGTGTTGCAAGTATCTGGAGGTCGTTTGCAGCACCTAAAGGCCCTGACACACCCATACTCTCTCTTTGTCTTTCTCTCTGCGCCTGTATCTCTCTGCTTGCATATAAATTTTAAAGTAATTTAAATTAAAAAAAAAGAAAAAAGAAAAAAAAAAAGCTTAGAACCATGTCAGGTCCAAAGTGAACACTTCAGAAAGTACACTGTTTACAGGGGTTGATTCCTAAGATTGGTGCATGAGGGAAGGAGACAACAGGAAAAGAAGTTACCCCAAAGAAAGTCACCATTTCTAGCACAAGGAGGGAGGAAGCCAGGAGGTCCACCCCTTGGCCACCTCTGCTGTTGGGAGAGAGACTCTGTAACTTTGTCTGCAGAGTTGGAAATAGCATTTAGTGGTTTCTCCCTTCCGCCTCTCAGATACCCAGGGATGAGCATATCCTCCGGTTTCTGCGGGCTCGAGACTTCCACCTGGACAAGGCCCGGGAGATGCTGCGACAGTCCCTGAGCTGGCGGAAGCAGCACCAGGTGGATCTCCTCCTGCAGACCTGGCAGCCCCCTGCGCCCCTGCAGGAGTTCTACGCGGGGGGCTGGCACTACCAGGACCTAGGTGCGTCCTTCACCAACGCTACGTGTGGGCTGCACTCATCCCTGCCGAGGGCGCTTTGCTTTTATTTTTTAATGTTTTATTTATTTATTTATTTATTTGAGAGAGAGGGGTATGGGCATTACAGGGTCTCTTGCTGTTTCAAACAAACTTCAGACATACACCACTTTGTGCATCTGGCTTTATAAACACTGGTACTGGCAAATCAGACTTGGGCCATCAGGCTTTGCAAGCACCTTTGACCACTGAGCTATCTTCCCTAGTTCCATGCTGACACCTCAGATTTTCTTCTGGCTCTCTGAGGTGTATAGAGATTCCTATGAACTGATGTCTAGCTCTGAAGAATGTAGAACCTGTGTAGACTTTGGGCCATAGAGAGTCGTTTCTGCCTTAGGCTCAATGTTTCTTTGGATAATTATGGTTGTAGAAATGCAGTTGTGGGCTGGAGAGATGGCTCAGCAGTTAAGGTGCTTGCTTGCAAAGCCTAATGACCCAGGTTCGATTCCCCAGTACCCACATAAAACCAGATACACAAGGTGGCACATGCATCTGAAGTTCATTTGCAGTGGTTAGAGGTCCTGGAACACACATTTGTTCTCTCTCTGCTTGCAAATAAATAAAATATTAAGAAAAAGAAGCACAGTTGTGTCAATACCAAATGTATTTATTCAGGTTGCCATAGCAACTGGAGGCTGCCTTGCTCCTCCGAGTTCTGGAGCCTTGAAGTTGTTTTGTTGGGACAAAACATCTGACCGGAAGCAGCTTATGGGAGGAAAGAGGTCATCTTTGCTTACAGTTTTGAAGGGAAGCTTCATCATGGCAAAGCAGACAGCTGGGAAATCGCATCTTGTCACAGCAGCAGGAAGGAAGTGGTCTGAGTTCAGGCTGGCTCTGAACACTCAGTGGACTGGGCTAATAAAGCTCAAGCCCCGCCCCCTAGTGACACACCTCCTCCAGCAAGGCTCCACCTCCCAAAGGCTCCACCAGCTGGGAATTGAGTGTGAAGCTTAGTCACAAATACTTGAGGCTATGGGGGACATTTTACATTTAAACCACCACAGTTGTCTATTAATAAATGGACAAAAATGTGATGTCCAAACACTCTAAGGAACCTAACTACATTTTCCCTTAGAAGCTGTGGTTCAGTATTCAGTAATTCAGGGTTCATAGACTTTATGGAGCATAACTCATGAATGAAGAGAAAAATGGTATCAGAAATCCTTCATATTTCCCTTTTGTTTTCCCCTCAGAAAGGCAAGAGCTAGATGTTACTCTCTGAAGCCCTTCATGACATGGCTCATAGAATCTCTAACAGCCTTTTGAAAGTGAAATCACTGATTTTATGTTGGCAAGATGGTACAGAATGCACACCACATTCCATCTTCCTTTCACTTGAGAAAGGGCTTCTCTGTGCCCAGTTTGCATGGGAGGTGACACAGCCTTTCTCAGAAGCAGGTGTGGGAAGTCATGGACACCCTGGGCCTTGGTGAGCCCCCAGCCTGGCTTCTGCCGCTTGTGTGTGTGTGTGTGTGTGTGTGTGTGCGCGCACGCGTGCCTATGTGTAGATGTGTGTGTATGCATGTGTGTATATATATATGTATGTGTCCATGTATGTGCGTGTGTGTGCGTTTGTATGTGTGTGCACGTGCATGTGTGTGCATGCATGTATGTATGTGTACGTGTGTGTATGTGCGTTTCTATGTGTGTGCATGTGTATATGTGTATTCTTTGTGCATGTGTGTATGCATGTGTGTATGTGTGCATGGATGTGTATGTTTGTGTGTTTGTATGTGTGTAAGCGTGTGTGCGTGTATTTGTGTATTCTTTGTGCATGTGTGCGTGTGTATGTGTGCGTGTTTGTGTTTCTATGTGTATATGTGTGTGCATGTGTACATGTATGTGTGTATGTGTGTGTGCGTGTGTATTCTTTGTGCATGTGTGAGTGTGTATGTGTATATGTGTGTGCGTGTGTGTATGCATGTATGTATGTGTACGTGTATGTGTGTGTATGCGTGTGTGCTTGCATGTGTGCATTCTTTGTGCACCTGTGCGTGCTCTCAGGCATGGATATGACTATCTCCTGTCCCCTGTCCCCTTAACTCTCTTCTCTTTGCCTGGCCCCATCCACCACAAAGATGGCCGTCCTCTCTACATCCTCCGCCTGGGACAGATGGACACCAAAGGCTTGATGAAGGCTGTTGGGGAGGAGGCGCTTTTGCAGCATGTGAGTCGGATCCTTCCTTTGGAGCCCAGGGTGGGGGCCTGTGCCCAGGGATGTTGGCCTGTGGGCGGAATAGCATGGTGGGTGTTGCCAGTACCATGTCTGCCTTTCAGGTTCTTTCTGTCAACGAGGAAGGTCAGAAGAGGTGTGCAAGGCACACAAGGCAGTTTGGCCGTCCCATCAGGCAAGAACCCGGGCTGGGGTAAAAGACCCCTTTGGTAATCAGCATTCTAGTTTCTGTGCAGAAAGAACCCAAACAAAAGCGGCTTATGGAGGAACGGGTTTATTAGACTTATGGACTCGAGGGGAGACTCCATCCTGGCAGGGAAAAGGATGGCATGAGCAGAGGGATGGACATCACCTCTGCCACAGCACTGCAAACAGTGGCAGGAAGGTGTGCCAAACACTGGCAAGGGGAAGCTGGTTTATAACCCCATAAGCCCATCCCTGACAACACAGATCTAGCGAGGTTCTAATTCCTGAACTGCCATCAGCTGAGGATTGATCACTAAAAACACATTCATTTGTTTGTGGGGGACACCTGGATCAAACCATGACAAACCCTAAGGAATAAGACTTTTCTTTTTTAAAAAATATTTTTATTTAGTTTCTAGCAGAGATATACAGAGAGAGAGAGAGAGAGAGAGAGAGAGAGAGAGAGAGAGAGAGAGAGAGAAAGAGAAAGAGAGAAAACACCAGAGCCACCACCTTATGGGTCTGGCATATGTGGGTACTGGGGAATTGAACCCGGGGTCTTAGGCACTGGAGGCAAGTGCCTCATCTGCTGAGCCATCTCTCCAGCCCAAGACTTTTATTTTTGTTTAATATTTTTATTTATTTATTTGAGAGAAAATGGACACACCAGAGCCTCTTTCCAATGCAGACTAACTCCATTACCTGTGCAACTGGCTTTACATTAGGTAATGGGGATTTGAACCCTGGCTCTAGGCTTTGCAAGCAAACCTCTTTAACTGCTGAACCATCTCACCAGCCCCAGGAATAAGACTAGTAATGGCTGGGTGTGGTGGTGCATGCTTATAACTCCAGCACCGGGGAGGCAGATGTAGGAGGATCAAAGTGAGTTTGAGGCCAGCTTGAGACGACAGAGTGAATTCCAGGTCAGCCTGGGCTACAGAGAGACCCTATCTCAAAACAACAATAGCAAAGAGGCTTCTAATGATCACTGCACATGTGGCCAGGCACTGTGGGCAGTGTTCTCCCCTAATTCTTCCAGTGGTCTGGTGAGGCCAGGACTCTGCCCTGATTTTCACTGGCAGGGAAACTGGACCTTGGGTGGTAATAGTCAGTGGCTAAACTGGTTTGGGCTTTCCCTGTCTGGTTCCACCCCTGTATCTCCTTTGTTTCCTCAAACCAGCACTCTGCCTCAACTCTACCTGAACTGTCACGGCCCTTCCAGTGACTCACTGTCCCCTCTTGAACTCCCTCAAATTTTCATTCTTGAGCTTGTTTCCCAGAGGGTCAATGAAAGTCTCCCGGGTCCCCCTTTGCTCCCAGCCCTGCCTTCCTGGAAGGTGTTAGAGGCCCTGGGAGTTAGCAGAGACAGGTAGAACCTGGGGGCCTGTGTCCACCGCAGCTCCTGGACTTGTCTGCTGGACCTGGAGGGCCTCAACATGCGGCACTTGTGGCAGCCAGGGGTAAAGGCCCTGCTGCGCATGATCGAGGTGGTGGAGGATAACTACCCCGAGACCCTGGGTCGGCTGCTCATCGTGCGAGCCCCTCGCGTCTTCCCTGTGCTCTGGACGCTGGTAAGAGCCTCTGAAGAGGTTCCCTTTCCTTGGATTATCCAGAAAGGACAAATATGCCAACTGGTGGTTGCCAGGGGCTGGGGAAGAAGATGGGGAATGGGAATGACCATAGACGGGGGTGAGTGGGGGGTCTCTTTCCCAGGTGATGAAAGTGTGTTAGAACTGGTTTTATGAATACACCAGAAGCCAACGAAGTGCTCCTTTTGTAGCAGTTACCCTCTCATTGTTGGGACAAAACAGAGGGGGAATGTGTCTATTTCAGCTTACACATCAACCAAGGAGGAAAACCTCCACATACACACCATGTGCCCACACCCACACACATGGACACCCTTACGCAACAACACACATAAAGTAAAGTGGAGCGCAGCTGAGGGAGACACAGCGTCAGTCTCTAGCACGCACACACATGTTCACATGTACGTACACACATGCACACTATGCAAAAAATGATAACAAGAAACTAAAATAATTAAAGAAAACGATCACTTTCATCACTTTCATGTCCTATTAATCATATCTCAATGACCAACGTGTTCCGCCTGTCTCCCCTCCCCCACTCCAGATCAGCCCCTTCATCAACGAGAACACCAGGAGGAAGTTTCTTATCTATAGTGGCAGCAATTATCAGGGCCCTGGTGGCCTGGTGGACTACCTGGACAAGGATGTGATCCCAGACTTCCTCGGAGGAGAGTGTGTGGTGAGGCCATGGCTAGCTTTGGGGCCCAGAAGGGAGGGGCTCAGGTGTCTGGGAGCCAGGACTCCCTTCGGGTTCTCCCATGGAAAAGCCATGCTGGCTTTAGGTGGGACAAGGCAGGTTAGAGCAGCTGCCCCAGAGAGCTGACTTCTCTTGAGGTGGGGCCTTACTTTGGTTCTTTGAAAGGCAGGACGTGAGCTGGGTGTGGATTGTGGCACAAGACTGTAATTAGGAGACTGAGGAAAGTCTGAACTCAACTGGGCTGTGTAGTGAGACCTTCACTTCTGGACACTGTCCAGCTTCTGTGTGCTCTCCACTGGTGATGTGACTTACTTTTAGGCAAGAGCCTGCAGCTCTGAAAGGGACTTATGAGGGAGTGGGTGACTTTGCTTTGTTAACTCTGAGGGTTTTGTAGTCAGCTTTTTTGCAAAGTGAAAGAAAGTCATTGTTTGGTGATGGCACAGGGTGTTTCAAGGCCCAGGCACCTTTGTGGGTACTGTCTTCACTGGTCAGTCTGCCACCCCTGAGGCAGGGATGCAGCTTATGGGGAAAGAGTGTGGAAGAGCCCACCATGGCTAGCCAGGCCTATTAACATAGCCCAACAAACATGATTTTTGTTTGTTTGTTTTTGAGATAAGGTCTTACTATGTAGCCAAGCTGGCCTCCTCCTGCCTCAGTTTCCCCAATGCTGGGATTGCAGGCATGCACTACTACACCTGACCCAAACTTGGCTTTGTGCCGTTGCCAGCACTTTTTTTCTGTGTGGTCTTCAGAAAGTGTCCTGACCTCTCAGAGCGTTCATGTCCCTCTATGAAATGAGATGAGATTTCTCTCTCTCTCTCTCTCTCTCTCTCTCTCTCTCTCTCTCTCTCTCTCTCTCTCTCTCTCTTTTCTGCTGGTCTGGGCAGGTAGGGTCATGGGTACCACTCCACAGTTCACAGGTAGGGGTCATTGTTCTAACCTGTTTTGGGGTTCACTGGGCACCCAAGTGTGTGTCGAGCCAATCAGGCCTTGACAGTCCTGACCTGCTGCTCTTTATGTCTCTGATTCCCAGTGTCACGTTCCTGAAGGAGGACTGGTCCCTAAGTCTCTGTATCTGACGGAGGAGGAGCAGGAGCAGGCTGACCAGTTGAGGCAATGGAGTGAGACCTATCACTCGGCCAGTGTGTTCCGTGGAGCCCCCCACGAGGTGCCACCTGGTCTGGGAGGGTCTGAGTGGGGTGAAGGGACACCCTGACTCTGGGACTCTCCAACTTCATCTGTTTCCATTGATGCAGGTTGCCCTAGAGATTCCAGAAGGGGAGTCAGTCATCACCTGGGACTTTGACATCCTTCGTGGGGACATGGTGTTCAGTCTATATCACGCAAAGCAGGCTCCTAACCAGGGCCTCTGGGAGCCTGGGGCAAGGGCCAGCGGACAGCTGATTGACAAAAGCTGGGTCCTGGGCACGGATTACAGCCATGTGGAGGCACCCCTTGTCTGCCGGGAGGGACAGAGCATCCAGGTGTGCAAATGTAGTCAAGCAGGGCATCCAGGTGTGCAGGTGTTGGGGAGCAGGGCATCCAGGTGTGCAGGTATAGGGGGCAGGGCATTATCCAGGTGTGCAGGTGTTGGGGAGCAGAGCATACAGGTGTTCAGGTGTTGGGGAGCAGGGCATCCAGGTGTGCAGGTGTTGGGGAGCAGGGCATCCAGGTGTGCAGGTGTTGGGGAGCAGGGCATCCAGGTGTGCAGGCACAGGGGGCAGGGCATCCAGGTGTGCAAGTGTTGGGGGTATCCTCAGCTTGTGGTACTGAGCTTCCCAGGCTCAGCAGATAGATTGGACACAGCTTCCTGCCTTGACAACCCTGCAGGGCTGTGGGGGTGAGGAAGACACAGCATACAGTGTAATATGTACTCACCCATCACAAGGCAGCCAAGGTGATGTGAAGGAAGATCAGGGTGTTCAGCTGAGAGAAAGTTTGGGTGCTGAGGGAGAGCTTGGAGTCTGGAGTCTCAGTTTCCTCATCGGACAAAGGGAATCATAAAAGGACTTAAATGACCACACTGGTGTGTGTGTGTGTGTGTGTGTGTGTGTGTGTGTGTGTGTGTGTGTGTGTGTAGAGGCCAGAGGGCAACACTGGGTGTCATTCCTCAGAACACCTTCCATCCTTTATTGAGACAGGGTCTCTCATTGGTCTAGAGCTTGCCCAATAGGCTAGACTGGCTGACCAGTGAGTCCAAGGGATTCTCCTGTCTCCACTTCCCCAGCCACAAGCTACCAT
>PVHP010031285.1:0-21133 GCA_004024765.1 Zapus hudsonius | reverse complement strand
TCACTGTTACGGAACTTCCCCTCAATCTATAGTTTCAATAAATACTTTCCTCCCCCAAATTGTGCCTGGTTTAAAGATTCATCCCAGCGGTGTGTGGCTGACTATGACAGAATCTTTTAAAAATAAGTTACCGTTACCTTCTCATTGCTCGGACCAAACATTTGGTCAGACATAGTTTATGAGAAGTAAGGGTGTCTTTCTGGTTTACAGTAATGAGGGGAAATTTCATGATAATGGTGAAAGCCTGGCCCCAGCAGACAGGCAGGTGTGAATCTCCACAGCAGCAGGGAGGAAGGAGAAAGAGTGAGCCCAGAGTGGCAAGTGGCTCTGGGCTATAACACCCGAGCATTAGTGGCCGGGCTGGAAAACTCTAGTTCCGTCCTTCACACTGAACTGAGAAGAAGTCGACACGTAAATTATAATACAAAATGATTGAGCAATGAATTCCATTGAGACACATATGATATCAAGCATTCAGTTTAAAAAAAAACCCCTGAGTGTATATTGGTTTCAGAATGGTTAAAATATTTCTAAGATATATAGATGTTGAGTACATAAAAAGATGCCCTTTGAATAAATCTGCACTTCAAAAATGCCAGTAAATATTTGTTTCCCAAAAGGATCTGAAAGCTAAAACGTTAAATATCATGTGTGGAAATGTTACTTCTAATTTAGAAAAAAGTAATTATGGAAATTCAGACATTCTTACTCTTCTGATATCAGCTTATAATTATTTAGGATTTGATTGTCTTCTACATGAATTGCGAAAGTCCTCACTCTCTTGATGTTGCCCTTTTCTCGTGTTATTCATTAGTACCTGTCCTGGAGAAAGAAAAAGTTCAGGGTGGGAAGCTTGGGAAGGCTAGTGGTGCTTTTCCTAGAGAACACAAGTAGAAAGGAAAAAGAAAGAAAGGAAGAAAGAAAGAGAGAGAAAGGAAGGAAAGAAGGAAGGAAGGAAGGGAGATGGAAGGAAGGAAGAAAGAGAAAGAAAGGGAGAGAGAAAAAAGAAAGAAAGAAGAAAGACAGAACTTGATAATTTAAATGTCCATTTTCTTTCATTTTAAAGTAGTTTTTACAGTAAAATTGCATTATGGAATCCTCCATGAAAAACACTTCCATTACACACCATTGTCTGTATTGCTAAGGTCTAGTCTTAATTAAAAATCAAGTCTCCACTGGGCATGGTGACACACGCCTTTAATCCTAGCCCTCTAGGATGGCAGAGGTAGGAGGATCACCATGAGTTCAAGGCCAGCCTGAGAATATATAGTGAGTTCCAGGTCAGCCTGGACTAGAGTGAGACCCTACCTTGAAAAATCAAACCAAACCATACCAAAACAAATTCTGAAAATCAACTCTCATTAACACAAGAGGGACGACAGAGCCAGTCTTTCCCTCCCCTTTCCCTCCCTCCCACTAAGCACCCACCACCGACAGAAGAAAATGGTTTGTTCTTTAAAATATTAGGCTCCTGTCCTCTGAAACTGTTGTAGAAATTAAAATGGCGCCAAAGAAAGCCAGCCCTTGTATTTTTAAAAATATTTTATTTATTCATTTTCAAGGAGAGAGAGAGAGAGAGAGAGAGAGAGAGAGAGAGAGAGAGAGAGAGAGAGAGAGAGCGCACCAGGGCCAGGTCTGGCTTATGTGGGTCCTGGGGAATTGAACCAATGGCCTTAGGCACTGGAGGCAAGTGCCTTAACCACTGAGCCATTTCTCCAGCCCCAGCCCTTGTATTAATGCTCACAATTCTCTAGGCTGAGCTGCTGGAAACGCTACACAGTGCTTGTTCCTTCCCCTCCTCACGAAGGAACTGGAACCCAGTGGTTCTCTTTTTCCCCGGGTGTCAGGGCTCTGTGCTTGACTAGGATCCAGAAAACATCCTGCCACTGTCTTATGCTCTTGCTCAGGCAAGAATTACTGAATATTCTGTTCCCAGTGAGAACTGCTAAGAAAAGTCAATTGTTCTAGAAAGCCCCCAGGTAGCCCAGTATTGTCCTTACTGGTGTTTTGACGTTATGGAAATCCCATGTCTTTCTTCTCTTGACTTCTATCTTATGCACATTGTCGTGACCACAAAGGTAATAACATGGCCCTGGTTCACCATCTCGTATTGATTATATGGGTAATTTCTATTTAATGGATGGCTTCATAACTCATTTTACAGCTTCTTTCGTATGATTTCAGTACTTACTCGATGGCTTTAAGGCCAGTCACACTGTACCAAATTTTCTGCTATTGAAAGAGTCCATCATCCTGATTTAGAAGAGGAGTCATCAGGCAGAGAAAATAGTCAGTTTTGTCATTGGGACCAAAGAACAAAAATGCACTGGGTTTTTGTTTCAAAACTAGGTGACTGGAGAGATGGCTCAGCAGTTAAAGACCCTTGCTTATAAAGCTTCATGAGAATGAGATCCATTCCCCAGTACCCATACAAAGCCAGATGCACAAAGTGATGCATGTCTGGAGTTCATTTCAGTGGCAAGAGACCCTGGGATGCCTATAACCCACCTCTCTCTCTCTCTCTCTCTCTCTCTTTATATAAATATATGTAAATATATGTAAGTAGGTGACACACCACAGCAGAAAGCACACCTGTTTTTAGTGAATTACAATATTTACCAGCAGTCAGGCCTGACAATGATATCAACTGTGGATAGAACCCAGGTTTCCTCTTATACATCTCATTGATTTACAATGAAACTATGAAGACCTTTTCTTCGCAATGAGGGGCAGCAGTGTGAAGCCAGAGGAAAAACAAGCCACCCAATGTGTGTCAAAAAGCTGTCATTTTTCTTAACGTGTATAGCTGTGAGCATCATGTTTGTGAGACCTTCCCACAACACGACTTTGACTCTACGCAGGCATCATTTGAAGAGAAGTTATATTACATCCCATCCAGAGAGGCTTTATCAGGAAAAAAAAACTATTAGAATCCAGTATGATGGTTGTTAGGGGAAACTGAGGAAGAATGACAACCTCTTGACCTTCAGGTTGCTCTCCAAGTGCTGAAGAAACACCAGTTTGAAGAAAAAGAAAATGGATGTAATATGTGCTAAATTCAGAGTCGGTTGAGATTACGCTGGATGATCTAAGAACAAAGAAAGCTGCATAGATAGTGTCAAGCTGATGGAAAGGTGATCACTGAGATTAATGAAGAGCCGAAGGCACCTGGAGGGTCTGTGTGACAAAGGGAGAGACTCCTGAGGGGCCACTGGAGGGGAAGCTGAGCTGTGAGAAAGCGGAGAGGAAGTCTAGGGGAAGGAGCCTGTGTACAGGTCGCTCATGAAGCTGTCTCAGAAATGGAGACAGAAACCAACGATTCTCGACACAAAAACCCCTAACTCCCAACATCAAAGCATCCTTAATACTCACCCTCCAAGACTCAGGGAACTGAGCGGAAGAGGGGCCAGAAAGATTGTGAGAGCCGTGGTGGGGGAGACGATCCAGAGGCATGGCACCCCTCAGTAACAACACACTTGGGCCAGGAGGACCAGGCTGAGTACAAGGCTATCCATGGTCCCCTGTCACAAGGAATGATCCAGAGGACCCATGGAGGAGGATATCCAGCTGACTGGAGATGGGGAGGGGGGCCAATGAGGAATTGGGGATAACAACTCATTGTTGGCCCACTAAACAATGTAATTAATTATGGACAATAAAAAAAATATGGACACAGTGAGGCCAGAGGTGGGGTCATGGAGGAGAGGCCCCGGGGACATGTTAGGGACCAGCATCTAGAAGACAGCCCCAGGGCGGAGCTGTGAAATTTGAGTGCCATCAGCCAAACATGAAGAATAGCCTGCGTGGTTTATTTTTCCCTGGAGAGCCGATCTCACCACGGAAATTAAGCCACAGCTCTGTGTCCCATCTCTTTAGTGGTCTTTTCCAGCTTGCTGGCTCTCTGGAGGCTTCTCTCTTTGGATGCTGTTCATCTCTGCTATGGCCATTCAGGGATTTTCTAAAGTTTTGCTTCTTGAGAGGTTGGGTACAAAATTCTGATCCTTCTCGATAACTTTGCAAATAAGTCATTCTCTCAGTTTCAATTCTTTTCTGTCTGGTTAGCAAATTCCAAGCTGCTGCACCTGGGCTCATCTGCTAACCTTTCTGTAGAGGTTGAGGAAGCAGTTGCTCAAGAAAAAGAAACACTGCGTGTGCATTCTCTGGACATGAAGTCTTTCCGTGGAGTTATTCCCTTGCCTTTGCATTTTCTTAACAATCCTTTTTGCAGATGAAATCACTTCTCAGAGCTGTTTGATCTTATCACACACTACTCCCTGCAGGTCCTGAAGCACGACCTCCCTTCTGTTAGACTGTTATTACTTCTTGAAACTTTATATTCAATGAACTTGAGACAAATGGATTGGATTGATTCAAAAGTCACTAATCTTTCCCATTATTGAATGAATATGATTTTTCTACAGCGTCCCTTTTGTCAGATGATAAATAGCTTCTAGAGATTAATAATCTTACCTAAGTAGGAGTCTGAGGAGGTCTTAGCGTACACTATTAATCAGAGTAAAAATTGTAATTTTTCTAGTTACTACTTGGCCTATATAGGCTATCCTGAATTATACTAGGCAGTGTTGTGAGAGATAAATAAGAATAAAATGGAGATATAGAGAGAAAGCAAAACACAAGATGGAGAATTACTATACTTTGGGCCTGGGACAAGCAGAACAGACACAGACTTGAAAATGACAAGAGACAGAGAGAGGAGGGAGCCAAGCGGAAGTGTGGAGAAGGCGGTCATGGTGGAAAAGGGCTTGTGCAGAGCCTGCGTTCCAAAATAAACACATCCCCATAGTCTCTGCTTTCTTGCTTCTTTTGCTCCTTGGATTCTGGCATTTTCCTAAGTGTTGTTGGTAGAGATTCATAGTGTCCACTTGTACCATGGGCAGGAATTTGTATTTGCCAAGTCTTTTAAAAAAATATTTGTAAGAGGAGAGAGAGAGAGAGAGAGAGAGAGAGAGAGAGAGAGAGAGAGAGAGAGAGAGAGAGAGAGGGAGGATGGGCATTCCAGGGCCTCTTTCCACCACAAATGAACTCCAGATATACGTGCCATGTTTTGCATCTGATTTATCTGATTTTACGTGGTTACTGGGGAATTGAACCTGGCCAGCAGGCCTTCCATGGTGTCTTTGACTGCAGAACCATCTCTACAGCCTCCTTCTTTTTTATTTTATTATTTAATAAATTATACCTTTATTATCTATATTTAAAACACTGAATGAGCAAATAATGCGGTATCCCCAATACCCTGATTTCCCTCTTCCTTGTCCCCAACAACTGAGTATCTTACTCCATGGGCAGTCTGGATCAGTCCATGGGGTAGGGGGTTATGGATAGCCTAGGAGTCAACCGGGTTCCACCCCCCTTTGTATGTTTTTACTGAGGGGGGCCATGTCTCTGGACATTCTCCTCCACTATGGCTCTTACAATCTTTCCGCCCTCTCTTCCGCTCAGTTCCCTGAGTCATGGCAGGTGAGTATTAAGGCTGCTTTATTGTTGAGGTCTTAGGGGGGGTCTCTTTATTTCTGCTTTAGGTTGTCTTGAAAATCGTTGGTGTCTGTCTGTCTGTCTTATCCTGGGTTGACTGATTGCCTGGGGTTATGGGTCTCTTGCTTATCCCACCACTTTCTGCGGGGTTCCATGTGGAACCTCCACGGTAGGTCTGGGGTGGCTCATCTCTTGCCAGGATGTCAGCTATCGGCCTGTGGCTCATGAGTAGGTTTGAAAGAGCCACATCTCGCTCACTGCCTTCTGAAAAATACAAACAGAATCTCCATCGAAGAGATTAGTATAGGTTAACTGAGATGCACATTCCTGAATTGTCTAGATTCTATTGTTAGTAGCCTCTTTGTAAATCACTTGTAAAGTTCATTTCTCTTTGGGGGCCCAAGATTTTGGTTCCCAATGTATTTTGCCCTGAGTCCCTAATTCCAGTCAAGGGCTCTTTGTCACGGAGTGGATTACTAGGCCAAATTACAAGCTGTTGATTACACCTTCTTCTACTTTGATGTCATTTGATGTCCTCCTCCATCTTGATGACATCATGTAGATGGACGCAGTTATGCAGAACTGTGCAGGTGATGAGAGTCACTGTGGACCAAGAACACAGCCACTCCTCCCTGTGCCCCCTCCTCCCTGTCCCTCGTCCTCCTGCATTTTTTGTCACCTGCCCCACAATGGTGCCACAGTGTTGTCACTTCTTAGCACATTGAGGTAATAAGATTATATAGTATTTTCGTTAATGGTTCTCAATAGCTTTCCTAAGTTGCACTCTTGGTGTTTACTCAGCTTACTAGTATTGTTAGAGGTCGTTTAGAAAAATGCCTTCTCTCAGTCTGTGAAGTTCTTCATTGTATATTCTGGTTATACTAGAAAATAAAAATTGAAAAACTTGGCTTCTCACATTTGAAAGTCACATAAAAATATGATGTGAAAAAATATATTCTTTTAATTTTTAAAAGTTGTTTTAAAAAATGCAGTCAGAGTAAATGGCTTTTATTTTCTATGGGCTAAGTTTCATTTTCTAAGTTTAAAATAATACAGGCTAAATATATTCCTTTCTGTCATCAACTAATATGCATTGCATTGAGTTTTAAAAAATTAATGAGGTTGTATATTATTTGTGGAAGGAGTTGTTAATCCTAAGTGAATTTTCCAGCTGGCTGCAGTTTATGTTTATTCTACACTCAGTTCTACACCACACACACACACACACACTCTCATACACACACACACACACACACACACACACACACACACTTTCTCTCACACACACTCACACACTCTCACACACATACACATACTCATACACACACACACACACTCACACTCACACCGAGAACTGAATTTCCCACAGCCTGTGCTCAGCCCTGGTCTAGGTTGAACAAGGACAGGCCCTCTTGCTGAGTGTTGAGAGACAGAAATCTCAGGTGCAGGCAAATGGAATGTGGGAGATGCGGGTGTTTAGGGGTTGTCGGCAGAAGTGACAGGTAGAAGTCTGTGAATACCAGCAGCATGCACGGTCAGAAGACAGCAGTAACCAGGGTTAACCATCAGATGGAAAGTTATGTAGACAAAAGCTCCAAGTCCAGACCTGGAGGAAAGGGAAGAGATCCGTGTGTCTCCAGCATAGACAGAGATGTGAAGAAAGCATTGCCTTATGAGGTACAGTTCTGAAAACTGTGGGGGTCTGAGGCGTTGCTCCACTGAGCTATGCGGTCATTGCAGCTAATCACAAACAGTTCCAGTAAGAGGTCACTGTGACCGCCAATGGCAACAGGGGTTTGAGAAACTTATACTTTGTGCAAAGTGAAGCGTGCAGCTGCCTCCTTGTTCTTAGCATATAAGCTCGCCTATTGCCTGCAATAAACGGACCTTCATCAGACTCCTGTCTTGGTCTCATTTCTCGCTCCTGTTCTTTCCCACTCATCCAGGCTTGGGTTCCCCTCGTGACCCCCGTTGTCTAGGCCCACAGGTCGGGTCAGAAAACTTCTACGTACGACACGTTTCTGTATGCAGACTAGATTTTGTCATAGGGAGCATCCAAGGACAGATGTCCAGTGAGATGCCAACTTGCCCACTCTGGTAGGACTAGAACCCCTGTTTGATCCGGTCTCATTCAAGATGGCTGTAAGCAACCGTTGGGCATTATTTCTACACACTTCTGGGCCGGAACCTTCTGCATCAGCCTCTCGAGGCCACCAAACGAGGCCTCTCTCTTATATACCCTAGTCTGATTGTGAGGCTCACCCTCATTGGATATTTGATGATACATGGGCCTGGCACGTGTGTAAGTCTCTTCTGCTTCTTCTGGGCTCCACTTGGCACACGTTGAAAGTCTCTCTCTGTGTGCTCAGATTTCTTCCTCTCTGTGTGCTTTTCTGTCTTGCTACACACGTGAACTTGCTTTCCTCTCTGAGCCCCTCATTCTTTCTCAGTGTTCTTTGACCCCCCCCCATGTGAGGAGAATCATAAAGCATGGGGGTCTCCTGCTTGCCTTTCGTGTGAGTGTGTGTGTGTGTGTGTGTGTGTGTGTGTGTGTGTGTGTGCGTGCTCCCTAAAGGCTTCTACCTGGAGATATGAGGAGATATTTTCTCTGTCTTCCCTCACTCTTCCCAACTAGGTTTCTTTTGGCTTGGGCTTCCCTGCTAGCCTTCACTCTGGCTCCTAACTCTCCCGAAAATAAAGATTATAGTTCATAATTGACCCTTCTTTGAGTCCCTGTTTTCAATTCCTTGTTAACTTGGATAAGGATCCAAAAGTTGGGGTCCTTGAGTGTCTTACATCTTCATGGGCATCCAATCCCTCCCGGGATTCCCAGAGGCCCTTCATCACTTGGCAGGCAAACACTGGGCATGAAGAAACTCCAGGTACGTAGTTTTAGATGGACTTTATTGTGTTCATTGAACACAAGCTATTGCTATGCTTCACATTATTTGAAAGTTTTATGAAGAAATCAATCAATTCCCATTTGTAATGATGCCTATACACTTTGTAACATCAGACATGTTCTTGGTCTGATCTCCAATCCATCCTAGGCTAGGATCCAAGACTGAGATCCAACCGTAGGATCACATTAGTTTTGTTGTTCATGACAAATACATTCATGTGCTGCGTACACATCTGTACCTCAAACAGCTGTTACTTAGCACACATTAGAATACGTTAGGCCATTGCATCAACAGATGTCAGCTCTTTAAAACACACTGACAAGATTACTCACACCCATAATTCCCAGAGAGCCATAGATCCATCCCATTTCGTCTTTACTGTTGTCTCACCTATGCAATAAATGCCAGTGACCTTCCAACCAAATGTGCCCTCTTTGGTTACTTGACACCCACACTGAGCTCCAGGCAAAGAACTAAGTATCCTCCCTCCAGGTGCACACAAAACCTTTGCAAAGGGCACCATGATATCATTTACCTCATATTTTTAAAATGCATTTCTCAAGCTTGCACATGTAGAGCAGGTGTGTGAGGTCATAGTTTCTTGGCTCTAAGTTTATACCGCCTATCAATGTTTCTGAAGTACCATGATAAAAACTAGTATTTCTGGGCTCCAGAGATGGCTCAGTGGGTAAGGCACTTGCGTAATTCCTCAGGAGACCAAGGAGATCCCCTCACATGGGAAAAGTTCAAGAGCTTATCAGAAGGTCCAAAGAGGTCAAGAGGTGTGACAGGCAGACCTCTGCTGATGCAGCTCCTCCCCTTGAGTGGGAGGTGTCTAATTAGAGCTACAACCTAGGTGCTAAAACTGATTGGTCAAATATGAACCAATCAGCTGTCTCTCTGACTTACCTGGGAAGAACTTAAATTCTCTTCCCTAGAGGAAGGCATTTCTCTCTTCCCCCACGTAGCAATGGAGTAAAAAGGCTGCTGACTTAGGCCTCAGTAAGGTAAGTCCTACCCTACCCCAGCTAATGGCTGGGGTGGGGGGCAGGCTCCAGACTTTTTCCCTCATGAATCTCTCTCTCTCTCATGATGGGAGCTCACTGTTATCTTTTCTGTTCATGCTTATTTAGCTAATTAATATAAGTTCTGTTAAACTCTCTCACATGTGTTCTCCCCCCAGCTGGTAGCTGGAGAACTCTATAACCCTCCATGTTTCCTTAAATAATAAAGTTTCCCACTATATCTTACTATTTTGTTGTCTATGATTTTAATTCTTTTTTTCTTAAATATATATTTATTGTCCATAATGAGTTACATTGTTTAGGGGGCCAACAATGAGTTGTTATTCCCAATTCCCCAATCCCCCCTCCCCATCCCCATTCAGCTGGATATCCTCCTTCGTGGGCCGTCTGGATCAGTCCCTGTGGCAGGGGACCCTGGATAGCTTAGTACTTAGCCCGGTCCTCATGGCCCAAGTGTGTTGATACTGAAGGGTGCCATGCCTGTGGATAGTCTCCCCCACCACGGCTCTCACAATCTTTCCGCCCCCTCTTCCGCATAGTTCCCTGAGTCGTGGTGGTTGAGTATTAAGGCTGCTTTAAGATCGTGAGTTTAGGGGTCTTTGTGTCGAAGATCGTTGGTTTCTGTCTCACTGGCTTATCCTGTGTAGATTGAATGGCTGTGCCTGTAATTCTTTAACTTTATAGACATGAGCTTGGATATTCTTTGAACTTGGGGTGCATTGAGATTTTTACTGGGGGTTATCTTAATTCTAACCATTCCCCACACCCCATATCATAATCCGTATCAGAGGGACCAGAACCAAAAGCAGAGAGCCAAGGAGCAAGAGAGTTCATACATGTGGCTCATGGGATTTAAGTGGATTAAACATCCAATAAGGATGAGCCTCATCATCAGACACAGGCGTGTGAGGGAGTGACTTGATTGGTTGGTGGATTCAAGAGGCTGATTTAGGAAGGTTCAGCCCACAGGTGGGCCATGCTGAGAAAGAAGCAGAAAGCTGCTGCAGAGGAGTTGTTGCTTACAGCCATCTTGGATGAGCCTGGGTCAGAGGCAGGTTCTAGTCCTGCCAGGGAAGGCAAGGTGGCTTCCATGTTTCTGTGAGCCAGTCCTTAGCTAAGTACCTATCAGAGAAAGGCTACCTTGCTCTTAAGCCAAACCAAATGTAAGTGGGAAATGGATTAGAACTACCACAGTGAGTATAAATGAACCTTATATGGTTACTTAATTTATTATAGTATTATAGATTATTATTATAATATATGACGTAGATGAATACACCCTACATTGTGTTATGAATCGCTTCTATCCAGTTTCAGGTAGGCCATAAATAACAGCCAGTGGTACATCAGCCCAAGCAGGGAAGAACAGGGGTCATCAATATGTCATTCTCAAAGCCGAGATCAGAAAACATAGGTTGTTACAGGAAAATTCCAGTGCTAAGGGGAGGGACAGCCCCCAATATGTGGTGGACAGGGAGGCCCATGCCCCCCTCACTCACCCCAAACAATACAGGCTATTGATGATGCCCATGGTTACTCATCAGAACTGATGACATCACATTGCTCTAGCTGGCCCTTGAGCAACACTGAGAAATCAAGCTGGGGCTGAGCAGGAAGCCTCCTTCCAGCCGGGTAGCTGGCAGAGGGCTGGAACTTTCTATGTATGCTGCTGGGGGAGAAAAGTCATCAACAGTCTTAACCGACAGTTGACCCTGTGAGCTACACACCTAACGAGCTAGACAAGTTGTGTCCACTGGAGCCATTGTGGTAAGTCAGTTGGTGGGGTGACCAAATGGTCTGTGAATTGAGGTGAGGCCCTTCGCATGGGAGGGAATTTGTGCTTGAAAACCAAGTCAGCAAAGCCATGACCTGTCTAGAGGGGAGCTATTGAAAAGACCTCCAAGGCCTTTCTCGGGATAGCGTACCCCAGGACTCAAACAACCACACCAGCAGATGCAAAAGCAAGAGGATTTTTTTCGGCTGCACAGTCGGGCTCCCCGGACCGGTGAGTGCCAGAGAGCCCCGAGGAACCAAAGCTTCAGGTATTTATAGGCAAGAACTACAAAATTATAATACAGCTCAGACCACAGGACGTTTCATATTTCCATTGGTTCTTTTGTCCTGAACTGTACAATTTTGATTGGTTATCCAGTTGGAGCCTGGTATTTGCATTTTATTTTATGACTTGGGACTGAAAAATCCATTTTATAAAGCAAACTCCATTTTATAAAGCAGATTTTAATAAGGAATCAAACACCTGAAAATATCAAGAAAAGACTATATTACTGCAATCCATGGCTAAAATCCTCATTTCTGATCTGCATAAATTAACACATCTCAGCCATAAAAAAATGAGCCAACTGTTAAACAAAAAAAAAAGACTCCTATTATATTCCAGGAAGGGTACAATTGTTAAAATTAATAACTGACCGTTGCAAAGTTTGTGCACAGGTGATCGCTCAGCGTCTCAAGTTGCCTACTGGACACCGACAAAGAGGACAAAGACCGGAAAAACATTGGGAAATTGACTTCACAGAGGTAAAACCTGGATTATACAATAACAGGTATCTGCTAATGTTTATAGATACTTTCTCAGGATGGACAAAAGCATTCCCTACCCGAAAGGAGACTGTGGCTACTATAACCAAAAAATTGCTGGAGGAAATTTTTCCCAGGTATGAAATGCCAAAATATCTGGGGACAATGGGCCTGCATTCGTCTCTCAGGTAAGTCAGAAAGTGGCCACATTATTGGGGATAAATTGGAAATTACACTGTGCATATGGACCCCAAATTTCAGGTCAGGTAAAAAGAATGAATAGAACAATTAAAGAGGCTTTGACTAAATTAACGCTGGAGACTGGCACTAGAGACTGGGTCCAATTACTACCCCTGGCCTTATATCAGGCCAGAAACACCCCGGACCTCATGATCTAACTCCCTTCGAAATCCTATATGGGTGCCCACCTCCCGCTATAACCTTTTTTGACTCTCATATTTCATCCCATGCCCCTACCCCTTCCCTACAGGCTCATTTAAGAGTCTTACAACTGGTGCAGCAGGAGATCTGGAAGCCTCTTGCGGCAGCCTATAAGGACACCGGGGAGCTCCCTCACCCACATCCCTTTCAGATTGGTGACTATGTGCTGGTTCGTTGTCATAAGATTAGGAGCCTAAAGCCTCGCTGAAAAGGGCCCTATCTGATACTCCTGACCACCCCAACGGCTGTCAAGATAGATGACATCGCATCATGGATCCATGCGTATCATATCAAGCCGGCGCCTCCATCTTGCCTAGACATTCATCTGCCTGCTTGTGGAGCCCGACTGCGCAGCCGAAGAATGAAATCCTCTTGCTTTTGCATCTGCTGGTGTGGTTATTGGAGTTTTGGGGTACGCTCTCCTGAGAGAGAGGCCTTGGGGGGTCTTTCAGGACCTCCCACAGAAGGGGAGGGGGAGTGAGCCAGGAGAGGTTCTTTCATCTGTTTTATGAAATGGAGTCAGTTTTACAAAATGGATTCTTCACTATCACTGCTCTTTGGCTAAGTGGATACTCTCTTGAAATTCCAGAGTCCCATCTATTTTCTGTTGAAAATCTGAGTAATGCGATGTAACACTCCATGTATGTCAATATACACACAGGCTCCTCCAGGGAGTCCAGATAATGAGTGCTGACCTCACGGGATTCTTTCAGTGCTCTGCAAAGTGTGTGTGTGGTAGAATGTTTCCACGGGATGGTGCAGATGGCAGAGGTGGTCCTTTGATTGAATCCGTATTGGTGTTAAAGGGGGGACACACAGGGGCAGCAGAGAAGCAATCCAACGGAACTTACCACGGCCATGAACTCTGCCTGGAGCCCTTCGAGCTGTGCTGTGTGATGCCGGCAGAGACGGCCTTCATGAGAGGCTCAAGGGAAAGTCACCAGCGTGGGAAGCCACTCCGCCGAAGAGCCTCTGCTTTGAGGAATATGGCCTCCACTTCTTGTCTGTAGCGTCCTCTCTTAATTTCAAGAGCTCTATTGAGCATCTCCTTGCCCCTTGATTCTTACTGACATCTGTTCATCATGGCTGCCAGCATGTCACCTGTATCTTGACCATAACCATACCCACCCGTCCTGCCTCTCACCCCTCCAGGAAGCCTCTTCTCTTGGGAGCCGTGTGCTCTGCAAGCATTTGGGGATTCTTTTCAGTGACCTCTGACGTTTGTGTCCTTTACAATCTCTAAAGCAGCCTTCTTATTTCTTCCAAGTCCTGTCCCTTTAACGGAGAGACACAGTATCATCTATGTGTCATCTTTCCTTAATTTATGTTTCATACTCCCGAAATGACGTGCTCAAATGTGCAAAAGATGTTCTGAGGGACTGTGTCTGGGGACACTGGAAGTGACGCTGGGTATTTGAAAGGACAGAAGCTGTGTCACTTTAGAAGGTGGTGATGGAATCCCGTCCCATCCAGCCATCGTCCTAAAGACTAAAGGAACACCTGGGAACAAAATCTCTTACCTCATCTAAATCCGCTCAGGTCCTTTCCAAGTTGGAGACTCATGGGAAATATACAGATATTCAAATGTTCTCCTTCTGAGGCTTATATGCAACCATATGGGTCTTGTCGGAATCGTTCTGGGGTTATACATTTTATCAAGTGAAGTTATGATGAAAACTGACTTGTCTGGTTGAAGAGACGTAGCGTAATCTGGAACATAAAGGGTGAACTTGGAAATCAGAATCAATAGAATTTGAAGTTCTTCTCCTGAATAAAGTAGATAGGAGAGATTGAATCGTACGTGTCTTTTTCATTCACTACAAGCAAAACGGTAATAGTAATTAACTCTTTATGGCTGCTTTGGGACTGCAACAAGGTAATGTACAAAAATATATTTTACATTTAATATTTTCTCAGTATGTGGTCTTATAGAGATCACATTCGGAGCATTTCATTGACATTTATTGTCATTTTTACTGTCTTTTTTTGAAGTAAATAGACATACATACCATTGTTAATTTTGAGATATATTGTCTATCACTGAGAGTAGTTTCATTACTTAGAGGTCATAGTGAGAGGTTTTTTTTTTTTTTTTTGCTAAGACATTATTTATTTAGATTCATTTTCAAAGGTAGAAATATAATTAAAATACCACAAAATCAATGATACCTGATATATCCACAGAGTTGCTCAGTCATTACATTGGCTAGGTTGGCCTTGAACTCAGGGAAATCTGTCTGCCTCGGCCTCCCAAGTGCTGGGAATATAGGTATGACTCAGTATGTCTACCAACTTCAGTGTCCTTCCCCACTGTGTCTATTTTCAGTAGTGAATTCTCTTACATTTTGCTCTGTGGGGTTTGCTGTTTTGGACATTTCTTATCAATATAACCGTACAACATTCAGCCTTTAGCATGTTTTTGTTTTATTTTTTACTTATATGTTAAAAGCTGATGTGTGTCACACTATTAATATGTATATAATTCCTTTATGTGAATGAATAATAGACCATTTATGGGTATAGAACATCAGTTAAAGAGTGGTTGCTTTGTTTCTGCATTTTGGCTACAATAACCCATGTTCTAATGTCTATATATCCTGGCTATCACTTGCTCATGGTTTTCTGTTTTATGATAGCCATTCTAGGGGATGGGAAGTCATATTTCACTGAGCTTTGACTGGTATTCTCTAACAGTAAATGATGATGAACATAATTTCTGTGATTGTAGAAAAGTCTATAAAAAATCTTCCATTTTTAGTTATTTGTCTTCTGTCATTGTAGTAGTCTTTGAAATAGGTTATGGATAGAAGACCCTTATCCCATGTATGATTCTTAAATATTTTTCTATTCTATGAATTGTATGTTCGCATTGTAACCACATTTTAAAAATTTATTTGCAAGAGGAGAGGGGGAGAAAAAGAGAAAGGGAGAGAGAGAGAGAGAGAGAGAGAGAGAGAGAGAGAGAGAGAGAGAGAGAGAGAGAGAGAGAGAGAGAACCAGCATCTCCAGCCACTGCAAACAAACTTCAGACTCATGTACCACTTTGTGCATCTGGCTTTACGTGCCAGACCCAGGTCATTAGGCTTTTCAGGCAAGCCCCTTAACTGCTGAGCCATCTCTCCAGCCCTTAAATCTTAGTTAAGTCTAATTTATCTATTTCCTTTCTTATCTATTCTTTTATTACCCCATGCCTAGATCTTAGGTTACAAAGGGTTATAATTGTGTTTTGTTCCATCATTTCAGGGTCATAATTTCATTTCTCCCATGTAGGTATGCAATTTTCCATTAATGTTTGTATATGGATAGATTTCAGGGTTCAACTTCGTTCGTGTGTAAGTGGATGCCCAGTTTGTTTTTTCTTGAGTGATGTAGTAGTTTGAATGTGCTGTTGAGGATGCATCTTCAGCACCCCGTCACCCCCACAGGCAAATTCCTGCTATGGGGGGTATGTTGCTGGGAAGCATCTTAGAGTCCAGCCTGAAGGTTTGTTTGGGGCCAGATCTGGATTCCAGCCCTACGGTGTGGAGAGACAGTTTGAGTTCTGGCTGTTTTTGGTGCTGACACTTCATGCTTGCTTCTGTGTGCTGTTTGGTTTCTCTCTGCTTGGATTTATGAAAGGGATCCAGCTTCTTCCACCCTTAGTGTTTCCCCTGGATCTGTAACCTTGAAACAAATCCTTTCCTCCCATCAGCTGTGTCTGGTTCATGCAAAGAAGCTGACTGTAACCGATGATTTTCTGAAAAGATTACTCTTTTCTCATTGAATTTTCTGTAGACATTTGTCAGAAGACAATTGATCAAAATAGATTATTTTAAGTCTGGCAAGGTGGGGCATACCTTGAATCCCAGCACTTGGGAGGCAGAGGTAGGAGGACCGCCACCCTGAGACTACATAGTGAATTCCAGTTGAGCTGAGGTTAGAATGAGACCCTACCTCAAAATCTATATATAAATAATTTTCCTATCTTCTAGTTCAGATAGACTCTTATAATATGAAATTATTTTCTTAGCCAGACAGTGCTGCCCTGCCTGTAATCTAGCCGTGGGGAGGCGGAGGGGAAATGACTATCACAAGTTTGAGGGCTGGAGAAATGGCTCAGCAGTTAAGGCACTTGCCTCCAGTGCCTAAGGCCCTGGGTTCAATTCCCCAGGACCCACATAAGCCAGACCCACAAGGTGGTGGCCCTGGTGCGCTCTCTCTCCTCTCTCTCTGCTTGAAAATGAATAATTAAAATATTTTTTAAAAAAAGTTTGAGACCAACCTGGGATCCTTAGCAAGTTCCAGGCTAACCAAGGTTACAGTATGAAACTCTGTTCCAAAAACATCAAATACATGTCTTTTAATCTCTTGTAATAAATTTTGACTTAAAATCTATTATTTCTATGGACAAGGGCAAAGTATAACGACATATATATGAATGTGCCATATTGAAACCCATCATTTTATATGCTATTGCAGCTTAAAATTTTAATAAGAAAAATATCATAGAGAAGAGAACGGGGATTAAAAACACATAAAAAGATGTGATATGTGAGCAGTCTTTTGCAAACTAGTCTTAATGCTTGGAGACATTACTGTGTACCATCTGTGGAGAATTTTAGCTCAATAGGAGTATCTCACCTCTCTTCTCTTTCCTATATTTCTCTTGCTGAAGTGGCAATCATTGTTCTTAGACTTTCTTAATTTTAATCTAAGGAAAGTAGGGAATAAATTAGGGTAAATGCTTAGATTTGCATGTCTGTGTTATACCGGATGATGAAGGAGGAGTGCCCTAACCCAATTCTAAGAAAAATAAATGTATTTTTATGAAAACTGTCTTAAATGCTCAGGATCAGAAGTGCTTTGAATTTTGCATATTTTAGATTTTGAAATATTTGCATATACATGAGATTTTGGGATATTTCATTTAACTGTAAACATAAAATTCATTCCTTTTGCACATATCCTGAAAGTATTTTTTAGGAAAGTTGTTTTTGTTTGTTTTTTCGAGGTAGGGTCTCGCTCTAGTCCAGGCTGACCTGGAATTCACTCTGTAGTCTCAGGGTGGCCTCGAACTCATGGCAATCCTCCTACCTCTGCCTCCCGAGTGCTGGGATTAAAGGCGTGCACCACCACGCCCGGCTTTTCTGAAAGTATTTTTTAATATATTGAATTTGTTTGCGATAAAGAGAGAGAGAGATGGAGGGGAGGGAAAGAGGGAGTGCATGCCAGATTTTCTGCTGCTGCACACAAACTCCAGACGCATGCTCCACTTTGTGCATCTGGCTTTGCATGGATACTGGGGGCATCAAACTCATGTCGTCAGGCTTTACACACAAGTTCCAAGCAGGTGCCTTTATCCACTGACCCATCTCTCCAGCCTCTTGAAAGTGCCCACCTCCCACCGCTGCCCCTGCAGCATTTTAAATGATCTAGCTTGGAAAACAAAGTACTGTGGCATCGGACATTCCATTTGTGGTGTCCTGATTTTGGAGGAAGGGTTTTCAAACTGTAGCATAACAACTTCTACTTTCTTATGGAAACCACTTGTGCCTTAGGCATTTCCAATGCTTTTATTTTTAACCTCGTTTTGTCTGACTATGAATTCTTTACCTTCCAGACAACATACAGTTGGGTACCTTTATTTTTTTAAACTTTCAGCGTCTGCATTTTCATTGGAAAGCCTACCCTCTTTTCATTTAAGGAATTCAGTAGAATGTCATTGGGCAACACTCTTCTAGAATGTTCCTTTGTTCTTTTCTTCTTTTTGTCTCTTATATGCATTTCAGTTGTTCATTTCAAATCCCCTTCTACATGATTGCCACTGAGGTTATGATTTATGATAATTCTGATCAGTAACAATTTAACCTAAATTGAATCTGTCTTCCTTGCTCTTGTTTATTTCCATTGGTTTTCTGTTTGTGTACATATTGAAGCGTTGTTTCCACACACATTGGCAGCCTTCCATATTCCTGGGAATTTATGAGAGCTTTTCGTGGTCCCCTCTGGACATCATGTTACCCAAATGTACCTTTCTTTCCAGGCCAGTCAGTCATGACTGAGCAGCAGAGACGGTCAGTCATCGCCTCTGGTGGTTCCCAACAACTAAAGGCCGTTTGCATCTGGCAAACTTTGCGTCAGGTGAACGGCGTTCAGCCTTCTGTATTCAGTTGAATGTTGCTCCTGAAAGCCAGACAGCTTCAAGACAGAGCCAGTCTCCTGGGGACCCAGGGGGCAGGCCAAGTAGAGACAGCTCTCTGGGAACAGGCATGGCTTCCAGGGAGGCTTCAACCCTTTTCTTTCCCCTCCAATGGTTGCCAGTCTGTTGTTTTCATGGTGATTGTTGTGTTGAAGGCTCTGTGGAACAACAGGAAAAAGCTGTGTCCTTGGAAACTTTATTGACAGCGTTTATACATGTATGGGATGCATTTTGATCACAATTACCTCTTATATCCTTCCTTACCCTCTGTCTACTGAACCCATTCTTCCTTCCCATGTTCCTCCTTTGGGATGAGTGTGTGTGTGTGTGTGTGTGTGTGTGTGTGTGTGTGTGTGTGCGTGTGCCCATGCAAGCCTTCTCCAACAACCAATAACCCGGGCCTCCTCCACCATCCCTGATGGGACAGTAATGGGCTCAATGTCCTGCAGGCCTTCTGTAGGGGATGATGGCTGCTGTGAGTCGTGAAAAGAGTTCCCAGGACACAGATTTCTCAAGTTCTCACCTTATCCTCTGGCTCCACCTTCTTTCTGCTTCCGAGCCTGGGAGGAGATCACATAGATGTCATTTTGTGCTGGCCACTGAACAGTCACTTTCGCCCCTTGGGTGGGAGTTGAGTGTTCGCAGGAATCCCTGCCAATGGAGATCCCTGACCAAGGGGAGAGAGAGAAGCCCTTATCTATGGACAGAAACATAAGTAATATTCAAAAGTGCAAAACATTTTTTCTACGAATTTATTCTTTATCTAAAGCACAATGAGACTACAACGTATCAGATGGGTTCACCTGTAATCAGAGATGATGAAATCAGTGATATTTTGGACATAAGGCCTGCTGGACATGCAAACGACATGGCTTCATCTGCTCTTCCAGCGTATTCACTAAATATAACATTGGTCACGGCTCACCTTTCTTCTCTTGTCATTGAACTTGCTGTGTGCGAGCTTGGGGTGTGGGCCACATTGAGGTGCTACTCATACTTGCTGCCTGCTTCCTCTTCTGAAGGCGGCCGGAGGTTTGTTAGCAATATTTCATTTTTCTTTCTTTTTTTTTCCAGGTAGAGTCTCGCTCTAGCCTAGGCTGTGCTAGAATTCACTATGTAGACTCGGGGTGGTCTGGCACTCAAGGCGACCCTCCTACCTCTGCTTCCTGAGTGCTGAGATTAAAGGTGTGAGCCTCCACGACTGGCTTCATTTTTCATTTTTAAAAGTACAAAGAATTGAGCTGGAGAGATGGCTCAGTGGTTAAGGCACTTGCCTCCAGTGCCTGAGGCCCTGGGTTCAATTCCCCAGAACCCACATGGGCCAGATCCACGAGGTGGTGGCCCTGGTGCACTATCTCTCTCTCTCTCTCTCTCTCTCTCTCTCTCTCTCTCTCTCTCTCTGTCTTGAAAATGAATAAATATAATATTAAAAAAAGTACAATGAATTACAGAATAAGTTGATGGGTTATTTTTTTTAACGGTACCACAGAACTTTAAAAAATGTGTTCATTTTATTGTGGTGAATTTTCTTCTAAAAACCATTTTTTTTCAGATTGTGAAGTCAATGAACATTTCTTATTGAAAAATTGGGAAATATAATACAACAATAATGACTCATAATGTTCATATCTACAGACACTAATTTTTTAATTAAAAGGATGGATGCATTGAGAGTGAACACACTCCCCAGGCTGTGAGTGGGCTGCGTGCTAGCTTGCAGCTCTGAAAAGCCAAAAGTATGTTCAAACTACTTCAATAAAACTCAGAAATCCTAGTCTTGAATCTTCTTTCATTCTTTTTGTTTTCAAAATTATTTTCCTTTGTGGAACCATTTGCTACTGTTATGAGTTTGGCTTGCTGTTCTTGTTTCTTTTCTATTGATTTACCCAAGGTTCACCATTCTTCTATGGATAATTATCCTATCTACCCACAAAGGAAACGTTACACAGAAGGAATTTCAACATATTCATTACTGGGATGAAAGGACTTGGTATAAATCTTTGTCCCTCTTCAAGCTAGGACTTACTTACTTGAGAACTAATTCCAGGATGAGTTCAGAAACATCCCATGCACCTTAACTGGAATAATTACTCAAGTTTTCATTGATGGAAAGCGTATTATATAATGGAAACACTATGCACTTTGCTTATCAAGTGGAGTTCTATGCAGCGTATGCCAACTTTGAGTCTTGTAGGAGGGAAAACAATTTTATTATTAAGGATGGGCATTCTTTCAGATGTGGAATTAACCCAGAGAAAATGTCAAGTACAGAGTTGCTTCTTCTGATACTCTGCACATATTTGATGGTTTTGTTCATAAAGCACTTGCCCCAGTGAATCCGGTCTGTCCTGGGGGCTTCCGTAGCCTTCATTCGTGCATGTGGATTCTTATTTCACACCTGACACCAGCTCACTGATTTCCATTTTATATGGTGCCAGAAAACTCTTAATTGAGTTTTGAAAATAACAAGCTCTTCCCTTGATATCTCAGTGTGACACATTGAAGCACAGTTTCACCAAGAACATTTCTCAGGACTGACAATCAACTAATTT
>PVHP010031284.1:0-21129 GCA_004024765.1 Zapus hudsonius | reverse complement strand
TGGTGCTTCAGTATCTAGTAAGTTTTTCTGTGACATTGACATTCTGTCTCCCTTTCAAGAAAGTTAAATATCACACCTGGGGTATATGTCCCCTTGTACGTATTGGATTTCCCATTTTCTTTAAACGAACATGGTATAAAACTTATTTATATTTAGATAACAAAATATAAAAGGCATTTGGGTTTGATGTATTATTCCAAAACAGAGGGAAAAATAATATGTCATTTTCTGACTCTTCAGTTTTCTATCTCCTTGATAAATAATAATTGAGCTTTAAAGTGATGATTTTCATGCACTATAATATCTGAATCACCAATTAAGTATTACTTAGGTCATAACAGAGTCTTACAAACTACAGTGGCTTCCTGGTTGCTTTAGTTATTTAGAAAACTAGAATGCCTCATTCATTGTCCATTTTGATAAATTACTTCAGTGAAAAAAAAAATAAAACATTTTCAGTTCATCTTGCTAACAGTCCTGATTGCTAAAGTAAGACAAGATGTTGAAAATGTTGAAAACTGTTATCTTCAAACAGGGAAAATTTTTTTGATATCTTTTCAGAATTTATACTGAATATGTACAGTATTTTACATTAAGAAAAAGATCATCTATATAAAATGATATGTTTATATTCTCAAAGACACACAGGAAGAAGAGAGGTCTCATTTTAAATAACTTTCATTTCATTTGATACAATGTATAGCAGTAGTCTGTAGCAGCTCTCTGACCTTCCAGCAAAATGTGAGGCCTACAGATAAGGCAAACCACGTCTGCATATTACCTCATAGGTTCTTGTGGTAGATTTCTAAACACGCACTCTCTTAAGAACAATGTCAAATAGTGAGAACTAAGAAGGAAAAATGTGAGGAATGCTAATTTTTTGTTATTAAGAAAAAATTACATTTTTATGCTGTTTATGAAATATATTAGTAATTTTCACTTGAACCCAGGGCCCATTACATTTGAGGCAAGAATTCTGCCACTGAGTTATATGCTCAGCCCTGGAATTTTCTTTTTTTTTTTTTTTATTTTTGGCTAGGCTTTGTTCTTCTGTACTTTCTTTGTAAAATGTATTGGGAAATGTTTCCTCACTGTTAATCAACTTTTCATTGTTGTGACAACTATCTGAGAAAACAAAGAATAAATTCATTTTGGCTTATAGTTTCAGTCTATGGCTGACTGGCCCCATTGTCTCTGGGTGGAGATGTAATAAACCATCATGGTAAAAGGGTATGGAGCAAAGTTGCTCACCTGATGGTAGCCAGGAAGCTGAGACTGTAGAGGTCTGGGGACAAAAAGGGTATATCTGTCATGGATACAGTGACCGATGTTCTCCATCTAGGCCCCTGACCTCCTTTTCTCCTCCAATAATACCAGAATGTTATGAATCCATATGAGATTAGTTCATTGATTAAGTGAGATCCTTGGTGATCCAGTCACTTCCCCAAAGCTCCACCTCTGAACACTGCTGCATTGGGAAACAGGTTTTCATCATCTGAACCTTGTGGCACCCAAACACTATACAGGCTCTTCTCTGTAGTCATCAGTTAGTTCTGCTTGGTTGGGCGAAGATAGAAATAGAATGATTGGCCTCCTTAACTTCTATAGATGGTGAGATGGTTCTGATTAGGACACCACAGAGGTTGCTTTTTTTTGTTTTGTTTTGTTTTTGAGGTAGGGTCTTGCTGTAGTCCAGGCTGACCTGGAATTCACTCTGTAGTCTCAGGGTGGCCTTGAACTCATGGTGATCCTCCTACCTCTGCCTCCCGAGTGCTGGGATTAAAGGTGTGCGCCACCACGCCCGGCTAGAGGTTGCTTTTTGTACTAATTGTTTTTACATATCATGACACTAATGATACTTTTGTTAATACTTGGGAAAACAGTTCATGCCATATATTATATGTCACTTATTGACATTTTTTGTGAAGATCAAATATATTCTATATATTATAAATAACATATTACTACTACTAGTGATTTTGAATGATACCATCATATTTTGGTTATGATATTATATAGGATATTCTTTTTTCCAGTGTAGATTTCAAAAATAAATGTATTCAGTATGTTGTTAAATGCAATTAAGAACATTATGCAATCTAATAAAAACCATTGTTGTAATTACATTGCTTTTAAAATAAAAATTTCAAGCCAGAAGTGATGACACAGGCCTATTATCTCAACACTTGGAATGTGGAGGCAGAAGAGGCAGCAAGATTGTGGAATCAAGGCCAGCCTGGGCTACCTAGTGAGACCCTGCCTCAATGAATGAATGAATGAATGAATTCCTGTTCTTAAAGAGCACCCTAGGCAAATTTGAGTATTCCCTTTTCTGCTAACAATATTCGTATATATTTCATCTAGAACTTTCATCTTAAAGGAAAATAACACTTCTAAAATGTTTTCCTAATGTAATTAGTACAAATAGGTCAATTATCTAATGATGGAAGGACTTAAAGAAAAATTCCACACTTGTGATCCATGATTTGCAACAAAACTTTTTATTTGTTAACCTTGTAATTTAATCCATACTAATTAAAATTTTAAATGGATAATTTTGGTCTACTAATTTAAATGTAATTTATAACTACTGATAGCCTATTTTCTTTATTATGAATTTTTAAAAAGCATGCTATTACAACTAATTCTTGTTCCATACCCTTTTTCCCCTTTTAGAAAAATTGGAAGCCCTCCCACCCACCCCAGGACAACTGAGATATGGTAATGGTTCTATAATTTTAAATATCTATGAATCTGTTGTGTAGATTAAAAATAACTGTGTTGTTCATGATAGCACAGAAAAGTCAGTAAATTAAAAATCAGTAAATCTTCTAATAGAATTGATTATCCCCTTTATTATGTAGAAGCACTTTATAAACCAGTTTTAAAACATCACAATGCCATGGAATATCGAATATTGTTAAAATAGTCTCACCATCTAGAAATAGAGTTATACATATGAAAGTTTTCCTGATTTTCAGGAAAAAGTAACATTTCCTTTCCAGAAAAAGGATGTGTTTGAATTTCAGTTGGGTAATCAGAATGTTTAGACTCAGGTTAGGTAGATCTGTTCTCTGCTGCAGAAAGAACTTCTGGTTAGGTGTTCGTAACATGGGAAAGAAAAGGAAAATTCATTTAAAACCACTAAGAGGAAGAACCTTGTTATAAAACAGCTGGTATTCTTTCCTTTCTCTGTTAAGGGAAGAATAAATGCTGTAGGACTAACATGTAAGTGATATACAAAAGTTAAAGGTTAAAGTAGATATTTAAACATTATGTAATTTGCTTTAGCTATTTAGTTATAGAAGGAAATGAAGAACATCACATGATAGGAGATCATATGTGTTAGAGAGCAAATTTAAATGACTAGGAAAAAGTTAGCATTTATTTCTTATAGGTAGACTATAATTAATCTAATGTGTTAGAAATCAGTATGTTTCTTTAAATGATGAAACAATTTAAGAATTCTCTAAGATCTCTCTTTCCAGGTCAACTTTCCTGATTCTCTCACAGCCTAGCTTCACAAGTATCTATTGATAGAACCATATGATTACAATTACCATTTTATGTAAACCATATTGAAGGTGGTGTTTTATGTGGATAAGTTCCTGTATCTAAATTCTTTGAGTTATGGGAACCAGGTTTTACTTCTTTGTGTATCTCAAGTTCCCCTAGTATGCCAGTACATATTTCTTCTTTAAAATACTATTTTCCTTTCTTTGTATTAAAAGTTTTTAAAGGACAAATTTATGTAAATATAAACATAAGAAAAAATTACATAGTTCAAAGTGATACTGCTCAAAGTACCTTGGTTATACTGACCAAGCTTCTACTAGGATAATAACTAGTATAATCTTAATGTCCTTAACCCCTTGCCTTTAAGATATTTTGTTATTGGTTAATTTCAGACATGACATCAATCTGACCTCCAAAATACATGTAATGCAACTGATTTCACTGTTTCTTCATGCCATATTTATATTTGAGAGGCCATGGGCAAAGGTATATCCAGGTACACTTAAAAAACTTACTGTTGCCGGGTGTGGTGGTGCACACCTTTAATCCCAGCACTCGGGAGGCAGAGGTAGGAGGATTGCCATGAGTTCAAGGCCAGCTTGAGACTACATAGTGAATTCTAGGTCAGCCTGGACTAGAGTGAGACCCTACCTTGAAAAAAAAAAAACCCTTACTGTGTACATCATTTCATTCAGTGAATTTTAAAAGTTCCATCATACTCTTCTAGCCTATTAAATGTATAATAGATTTGGAACAAAACATTGAAAATTGTGTATGTTTTGGAAGCTGATTATTATAAAAATTTGAATGTTAGTAGGTAAGTATTTGGACATAAAAAAATCATAGGACTAAGGCTAGTGTCTTTGATTGAAAAATCCCATTTCATTGATGTGATATCTGATTTTTATCATCTTAATAGATTTAAAAATTATAATCATTAAATATTTTATTCTTGATCTTGGGTGTTTTTACTGTGGCAGGAAGGAATCTGAACTGACCTATTCCATTCCTAATTCTGTCCAACCTGATATAGCTGTGATAATGTACATATATAATAGTATATGTGATAATGTACATCTATAATAGCGTATGTCATTGTGAGGTGTATTGTTTGTTTCATAGTATTAGTTGGTAGAAGTGTTTATTTCTGTTGAGGCAGGGTCTCACTCTAGCCCAAGCTGACCTGGAATTCACACTGTAGACCAGGCTGGGTGGACTCAAACTCCTACCTCAGCCTCCCTAGTGCTGGTATTAAAGGTGTGAGTGTGATGTGTGTGTGTGTCTTTTAATTTCTGTTTATTAACCTTCCTCAGTGGTATAGAACTCACTATAGTGATGTCAAACTTTCAAAACTTCAGATTATATTTTAATTATAATCGACTACTTTTAATTCTCTCTGGATTTAACTGCATTAAAAGAAAGAATCTAAAATCACTTAACAGACATAACTGGTTGGTTGAAGTGGCTGCTTTTTAGATATAAGTAGTATAAAACTCAAATTCTTGATGTTTATTGAAAAAGTCCTCAGCTCAGCTAATGCTAACTATACTCAGCCATTTTCTAGATTAATTAGAATAAAATCTTTTCCCTGTTCCAGCATATAGTCTGTGTCCCAGTCTGCCCTCAGTTGTACAACAATATGGAATTCTCTTCTTTCCTAGGTTAGTGGTTCATAACTTAAGCATCTGGTATTTCTGAGCACGTACCACCTACTCAGCATTGTTCAGTGTGCTGAGAATGTGACTACAAAACATGAGGCTAAATGTATAAAAACAAAGGCCTTTTCCACTTGCACTCTGAGTGTCTCAGGTCATTCAGATTGTGTACCAGGTAGATGAGATAAGATGTATCTGCCTTTGGTTGGAAGAGACCATGTTATATTTTGATTAGAACAAATACCCGGTCTTCATCCTTGGGGATCTGATGGATTGTGAAATGGGGAGGACTGCACACATGCCCTATAAGTATGAGAGAATCTCCTTTTTCTACCAAGTCTCTAAAAACTTGATTAGAGTAAAGCAAATGACTTGTGTGAAATTTGATTTTTGGACACTTTTAAAATTATTTCTCAAATGATCGATGTTGTCATCATAGTCCTTAGGAATGAAGTAGATCCATATGAAGAGCAGTAAATCAGATAAAACCTGGTAATCATGTTTGTTAACGTGCTGTAGTGTGAATCATATATATATGCGTGTGTGTGTTGTAAGAAAACAAAAAGCTTAGTAATTGCTTTTACATGTATATATTATTTTTGTTTTGTTGCCAAGTATAGTTTTTATCAAGTAAACCTATAGCAGTAGTAGGATATATTCCTCATAAGGAATTAAAAACAAGTTCTAACAATTATCAAGTCTTTTAGAAGATGGTAATCAATATGGCCTATTTTTAATCATTCTTGAGTTATCAAAATCATAAAATAAAATGTTCTGCTTTTTGATGTTTTTCAGTATTCATCCACAATGCGATACCTTTCGTAGGGTTTGGCTTTTTGGATAATGCAATTATGATTGTTGCAGTAAGTTCTCTCACCATTTCTGTTTTAAGTTAATAAATTAATATGGTCTATATTTTCCTGATAATTTACATATTATAGCTACAAAGTTTTAATTAACATAATGAACAAGTATTTTCACTACATGTCATATACAAGTTTAATTTTAAAGCATCATCTATATTTATTAATACTTTTGGCAAAGCAGTTAGACATTCATGATTTATTCTGTTTTAGTTTGAACATTTTTATTAAAGAGAGATAAAGTATAAAGGTGATGTTCAATGATGTTGGTAGTTGTTATTACATATATAGTATTTGATTAATTCCTTGTTGAGTTTTCTCATTTGAAAATGCTTTAGTAGGTGTTTGGTGCCTAGCTTACTCTAATCTGGCCCAGAGATGTCGTTGAAAGATTCCATTCAGAGCATTGAGTAGCTTGTCTTCTGCTTTGGTTGCCTCTGCCTTGGTTGCATTGTAGTTAGAATGCTGTGGTCATTTTAACCTTATGTTAATGCCACTTCTTTTAGTGAGTGCCAATATTAGCTTCCTTTTCCTGACAAATAAATTAACAATTGAAGCATAATTATTCTAAAACTGCCCAGGGATCTATCTTACCTTTCTCTTACTTTATATAGCACAGTTATTGGATCAAAGTTTAGTTAAGGCAATTATCAACTTCTACATGCTTTTAGAATACTTCATATAGTCACCTCTCTCAGATAGAAGCAAAGGGTTCAGTACTTATTTATAGCTACCAGTTTAGGAGCTAAAAGGCAAGTTTTAGCATAAACTCGTAGAAAATCAAAACAGTTCTCTGAGTTAGAGCTCTGAGAATTTATTGTCAGCTTCATTGAATCTAACTAAAAAAACCTATTGTACTATAGTTACACTATGTTTAGGATGCTACTCAAAAAAAAAAAAAAGAAAGAAAGGAAAAGAGATGGTATGGATTTTCTTTTATTTTTTCTTCTTTTCTTTGGAAATCCCTTGTGCAAAAGAACATCAGTGGATTTAGTTTCAAAATAGATATTTTAATAATCAATTTATATTTTATAGATTATAAAAGTTACTTAAACAATACCTAAAATTAGTTAAGAATGATTTTGTTTGCAGTCTAGCTTTATGGCCAGATTGATGGGGACCAGCTACCCTGAAAGTAGATCCATTTCCCTGGTTGAGGAGATATACAGGGATCTCATCCTCACAGGATGGTGAACACTGCATAAGCTTGCACAGAAGGTGCTCTGTACTCTCGGAGAATTCTTTAAGCATGGTCTGGCAAGACCAGATTTCTAAAGGTTGACACATTAAACCAGTGTCACTAAAATATAATTCCAGAATGATAGCTTTTTGAAAATTATAATATTTTCCTAATCTTTCTAAAGTTGGTTGTTGTACATGTGAGAAAAGCATTTCAGCTATTTAGAATAACACTGACTTTTCTCAAACTACTAAAATTCAAATTGGCTAGATTATTTTAACAGGCAAATAAATCTACTTGTAATAACTCCATTATGATGAATTTATAAGCTAAGACAAGAGACTGAGTGTTCTTAAAGAAATTACCTGCTTAAAAGCATCTCTGTGATAAATATTTCACTCAACATTTTATTTTTTCTTTATTCTCTTTACTTTTAGCCAGTACCAATTTAAATAATCACTGTGTATTTCTTTTTACTAGGGCAACTGTTGCTTAAATGCTTAAAACTCTGTCCTTTGCTATAGAGATTTGTGGCGATGATATATTTTGCTTAAAGAAGGGTATAAAAATATTTTGAATAGAGACCAGAATAGGGAATCATGGTAGTTTCTTAGATTCTGAATAAGATCCTTCATAGTAAGGTCTTAACATTAAAAAATATCTAAAGTCATAGACGTCTGTGCTTTTTGTATAGTTACGTAATGAAACCAAAAGAAACCAAATGTTCATACTCAAGAACCAAGTATGTTTATTGCTCATTATTTTGAGTTCTTCCAAACATGAGGTGGTAACCTTCAAATTAGAAATAAAACTTGTTGCTACTGTAATTACATTGAAATCCAGTTTCAGGGATGTATCCCCAGTCTTGACTGAAATAAATACCTTAAACCACTGACTTCAACACCTAGTCGTTGGTCTGGCTGGCAAAAATACTATCTTGTGTAATTGAAGGCTATTTCAGACAGTGACATTTTCAATGAGGTGTTGTTGTATTTGACTGTAGAGACTAAAATAGATAAATAATCTAATGGTAGACTCTGAAAAGAGAAGTAATTATCACTGTCTTATGAATGTTTTTGAAAATATTTTCTCTAGTTTTTAAAGCACTGATGGTGTTCTCACATTGTAGAACAGTTATGCGTGTGTTTGGTGTCCTTTCCTGGCTGCTAGTTGTAGTCATAAAAACCAGTTTCTAGTCAGCCAATTGTAATAGAGTAGACATTTCATTTATTGTTGGCTACTAGTAATACTAAGCCTTAAGTTTCATAGCTTATTATAATTTTATATTATTAAGTTACTTTTCTAAATTTATATTTTAGTGGCTTAAAGGATTGCTTTTTTTTAAAATATTTATTCATTTTCAAGCAGAGAGAGAGAGAGAGAGAGAGAGAGAGAGAGAGAGAGCACACCAGGGTCACCACCTTGTGGGTCTGGCTTATGTGGGACCTGGGGAATTGAACCCGGGGCCTTAGGCACTGGAGGCAAGTGCCTTATCCGCTGAGCCATCTCTCCAGCCCTGCTTTTTTTTTTTTTTTTTTTTTTACAACTTAATTAGAACCGTTTAGAATCCTGGGGTAGGTTAATTATAAGGCATATGTAATTAAGATGATGAATGAGGCTTAATGTTGATAACAAGTATTAGATTTATTTATAGTTCTTGGAGTCAGATGTGCTACCGTTGTACCACGAGGTCTCACTAGATTTACTTATAATTCCTATTTCACCTATTTATATAAAATTTGATGAAATAAGTAGCAAGATAAAGGAATTGATTGTCCTCAAAACATCTAAGTTTATATGAGGCCTTTCATACTTCTAGAAGGACCATCAACCAAATGATAAAGCACATAATACTTCTTTTTTCCTATTTTTTTTTTTTTTTTGTGTGTGTGTAGTGGCAGGGATCAATCCCAGGGCCTCAGGCATGCTAGGCAGAGACTCCAAGCTGAGCCACAGCCTCAGCTCACATAGTGCTTTGCAAATGCATGTATCCTGCACAGACTAGTGCTTCTTGAGTCATTGCCAATGTCATCTGGATTCGATGTGTTTGTGACAGTAGCCTCAAGACACCGCTCTTCTGTGGGGTACTGTAGTGTTTTCACAGTTATATAGAAAGATAGTCATCTTTATTTCTTTCCTCTGTGCCTATTCTTTCAATTTATTTGTTTTCATTTTCTTCACAAATCGTTTTTTTGGGGGGCCTTGGGAAAGCTTGTCATTTTATGTGCCTGTGGGAACAGAGCTCCAGGCTGTTTGGACCATATTCAATAAGAATTAACATGTTGAAGGTATAGAACCAAAGTCTTAGGGGCAGAAAAATTGAGGATAATTGAATTCAGCTTCTATTCAGTTTTTTAAATAATTAATTGTAAATAATTCACACGTAATGCATTATTTCTACATAACACATAGGATTTTTCTAAACTTTATTAAGATTTGAAAAAAATTTCAAATATCAGTTTTCTAGAGAACTTTTGAAAATGGATTCATCTTATTAAAGGATTAGAACTGAATTAGCAAACTAGGTCGTAGGATTCCTTCATTCTGTCTGAAGAATAATAGCTTACTGGAATAGTTTAGTTTTTCTCACTTTAATTCCTCTTCTTTAAAGAGGAAGTAAAAACATAAGCTCTCTTTTTCCAGGGGAATCATTACATAAATGTAGGAAATCTTAAACTTTTAATAAGTCAGTGGAAATGTGGTTAGGGTTGATTTTTAATGTAGTCTTATTAAGCTAACTTCTGTTATTATTTATAAATGAATCACTTTCACTATTTAGTGGTTAAAAGACTAAAAGTTGTGAGGATAATTTTATGAAGGATTAATTTTCCTAGAAACCAGCTTAGTCTTTTAATTTTTTTTAATGGAGTAAAGAATATTATAGACATGCCATTCAAAATTTAATGTATATGAGTTGGTCTTTGTATTGAAAGAGCTTTAAATGGCTTCCTCTGTGAGAGAAAAATAGCAATTCTAGGAGGAATATGCTCAATGTATAATTTGTGAAATTAAAAAAATATATAAATTGAAAAATAGAAATTCTAGGTTCTTAAATGATGAATTGATTATTATATATTGCTAGTTTTTATTTTTATAAAGACCTAATTTTAAGGAATAAATTATTATTTATACATGAATATATATTTAATAACTAAGTGAATTGCTTCATTACATATCTATAATTTTGTTGTACCAGCATATTGATTTAGCTATTTATCTGTTTTTATTAACACTTTATAGCCACTTCAGCTGTGCTTTTTAAAAATTTTCTTTTTCCTAATCACATTTCAGGGAACACATATCGAATTGTCTATTGGAATAATTTTGGGAATTTCAACAATGGCAGGTATTTAATAATAACATGTTCATAGTCTATTGTCTGCATAGCTTTAAAACATTTAAGCAAGTTAGGCTTAGAAGAATTCATTTGAAATGATTTACTGCTCAGTGAGATGTCTGTTTAATTTGTCTCCTTCATCCTAATCTCCTCATTCTTAGTTTTGTATATCTAACACTTTCTTTCTGAGAAATTCTAGTTCCCTTATGTTAGTTAACAACTAACACTACTCTATTATATTGTCTATGTAAAGACTCGTTTTTCTGGTAATTCAGTGTTATCCCAAATCTTTTTACCTTGTCTATTAAATTATTTTCTAGCTGAGTAAATAAACTAAAAGATAATGTATTTTTTCCTTGACTCTCAAAATCAGAGCTGTTTGTGTGACTTTTCTCTTTAAATTCCAAGTGTGAGAAGTTACTAAAACAAATATTATATGGAAAACCCAACTGCAAAATTGTAGTATTGAAACCAAAATTGGAATTTGCTTCTGTAAGAGGAAAAACATCCCCTATTAATGGAGGGAGAATGTTATAACTTCAGAATTGTGCTCTGTCTGTACACTGGAGAGTCAGAGCTGTAAGTTGCTTGGGACATAGTTGATACAGTTAGAGAAATGTGGTAACTCTTTAGGTCCAGTGCTCTGTGGATTACATAATGATATATTATCAGGGTTTTTTTTTGACATTTATGTAACAATTCATTGTGCAATTTCCAATTTTTCAGCTGCTGCTCTGGGAAATCTTGTGTCAGATTTAGCTGGACTTGGGTAGGTTCATTTATTAATTTGTGCTTATGCACTTACATATTCTTTTCCATAGTCTCCTTTGAGAAACCTGATAAAAGTATGCTTACTCTATCTTAATATTCCTAAACCAGTAGGACTAAATATTTGGCTGTATCAAATGTTGATGCTGAGGTAAAGAATGTCCCAGTCATATGAATTAGTGTTCCTGGGGGTGGAAACTTGGTATTCTGATACATGCAAAAATGTATCCTAAAATTACCATAATATAGGCAAAATGGGATTTTTATTTACTGAAGATGTAGTTTGTGGGCATTGCCAGCCACATCATTATTTCACTTCATTTTATTTTCACAGTGTCCAAAGAAGAGTTATAGCCCAAATTTGAGAGTAGTGACTTTCAAAGAAATAATGGCCAAAACGTGTATGTGTGTGCTCATGTATATCAAGATTGGAGATTGAACCCAGGGCCTTGAACATGCCAAGGATGTCCTCTACCACTGAGCCCTAGCCTCAGACCCCAAAACATATGTTTGTTTGGCCATTTTTTCTTTTTCTTTCTTTCTTTCTTTTTTTTGGTTTTTCAAGGTAGGGTCTCACTCTAGTCCAGGCTGACCTGGAATTCACTATGTAGTCTCAGGGTGGCCTTGAACTCACAGCAATCCTCCTACCTCTGCCTCCCGAGTGCTGGGATTAAAGAAGTGCGCCACCACGCCCAGGTTGGCCATTTTTTCTTTATTTCATATGGCAGAAATGATAAATTGTGGGTGGCCATTTAGGAAAAGCCCATGTTGTCATTTTCTTCCTGGTGGCAGATTGTCTGGCTGCTTCCTGATCTTGGGGAGAGCTTAGAGCTGGCATTGAATATTATGATAAATTTCTTTCTCTTGTTCTGTTACTGACTTTGTTTTCCTTTCCTGTCTAATTCAAGAGCTATGTTGTATGATCTAGATGTGTACTTAGTAGAAGTCTCCTTAGCTCCATAATCTAGGCAAAGGCAGTCTTGCAAGTGATTTGATCCTCGGTATTAGTATCTCCACTTGAGTTTGGGGTCAAAACTACTTTCAGTTTCTACTTTAGGACTATGAATTGAATTTTATATTTCTAGAATAAATCTATCATTATATCACCTCTTAAACATTCCATTTCACAAGTTCTAATTTTAGGATTAATAATAATATTATAGATGTTGGCATAGTTGTTTTGGGGGAAAAGTATCTAACCAAAAGCAGCTGATGGGAGGGAAAGTATTTATTTTGGCTTACTATCCCAAAGGGAAGCTCTATGATGGCAGGGGAAAGGAAGGCATGAACATCACCTCTGCCACAGCAGGGGGAACACAGCAGCAGGAGTGTGAGTTGAGCTCTGGCAAGGGGGAGCTAGCTGTTTGTAACACCTGAAAGCCCACCCCCCAACAACACACCTCCTCCAGCAAGGCTCCCAAATTGCCATCAGCTGGTGACCAAGCATTCAGAACACATGAGTTTATGTGGAAATCTGATTCAAACCACCATAGATGTTAATAATAATGATATTATAGCTGCTCTATAGATTCCTGATATATTTAGCAGAACCAAATAATCTAATAATTTTAGAGTCACTTAGTTTTAGATTACCTCATAAAATAATTATTTTTGACTAGTGGTGAAGATTTTACTAGGAGCCTGTATATTATATTAAGAAATATCTTCTTTCCTATTTTTGCTTTCCCTAACAAGTATCACATTTTATGGGTTCTTAGATGCTTGCTTTCACCAAAAAAATCTAACAAATCTAATGTTAGGATTCATCTTAAAATTGTGTGCATTGTTTAACTGGCAGTGGTTTTATTTGTACAATACATAGAGTAAGATTATATCCAATAAGTGATGGCAATTTAGAATTAATAAAATAGGTTAAGCTGAAAATTATACACTGTCTTTTGTAGTATACCAGTGGGATTAATTTAAAAACCTTTCACTTTATGGTATTTATTAAGTTATATCATATTTAATACTTTGCTTGGAGCAAGTGTAGAAATTTTAATTTGTAAAAATGATGTATCATGAATTGGTCATGTAAAGGTAATGATAAAAAATATTCACTGTAAGTCAATTTACCTGTTTTAAACATATTAATATGAAAATATATTTAAACTAAATATATTTATATACAATAAAAATAAAAGTTGTTAAAGTATTCATGCCATTTCTAGAATACCAAGTGCAGCTATAGAAGTATCTTGTTTCTCTTTGTAGAATTTGGTTTTTTGCTATCTGAGGATACTTGTATTTTTCTTTACAAATTCTTGTTCTCTTGTTTTGTTTTCTTAAAGACTTGCAGGTTACGTTGAAGCTTTGGCTTCCAGGTTAGGCCTGTCAATTCCTGATCTTACACCAAAGCAAGTTGACATGTGGCAAACACGTGTTAGTACACATTTGGTAAGTGAACTCTGGCTTAAGATCATGAAATTGGTAGTCAGAGCATGGCAGCAATTGGTTTGAATGGAATTCTGTTAATACAAATTATCTAGGCCTTGGTAATTCTCAAAAACACATTTTGTTTATCCTTATTTTTTGTATCAAGTATACTTGATTTTACTATTTTTTATTTGTTTTTTTGAGGTAGGGTCTCGCTCTAACCTAGGTGAACCTGGAATTCACTCTGTAGTCCCAGGCTGCCCTCAAACTCACAGTGATCCTCTTATCTCTGCCTCCTGAGTTCTGGGATTAAAGGTGTGCGCCATCATGCCTGGCTTGATTTTACTTTTTTAAAGAAAAGTATGTATTTATTACAGAGAGGAGAGACAGGGAGAAAGGAGAGAGAGAGAGAGAGAGAGAGAGAGAGAGAGAGAGAGAGAGAGAGAGAGAGAGAGAGAATGAGAATGGGCATGCTAGCTAGCCTCCTGCCACTGTAAACGAACTCCAGACATATGTATGTGCCACTTTTTGTATCTGGGCTGCCTGGGCCATCAGGCTTTGCAAGCAAGCACCTTTAACCACTGAGCAATCTCTTTAGCCCTGTACATATTTTACAAAGAACCTTTATACAATTTTGTTAATATTAAGGAGTATCTGTTCTGTCCTAAAGATGGAAGATCATACAATGAATAAAAAGCCACAGTTGTGCTTGAGAAACTTGTTTATGCAGATAATGTGACATGTAGACAAATGATGTGACACAAGGAATAATAGATGGCAATGAGTCACAGGGTACAGCAATAGCAGAAATTCCTTTTGGTGTGGAGAGTTCATGGTAATTTTTGGACCTTAGCTGATTTTTTTGAGGCATTTACTAGATGAACAAGAAAATTCCAAGTATGCTGACTATCATAGAATGGCATGAGTGAAAAAAAAGGTATGTTCAGAGAAATGTAAGAAATTGGGTATTTCATGTTCAGTAGGTGTGGGTAGAAGCAGTAGTAGCTTGGAATCGACGATAAGCATTGTGCATGTCTACAACTCCATCTGTAGGTGATGGTGAGCCAGCAAAGCAAGATAGGAAGGAACCTGCATAGATCCAAGAGACTGTTGAACACAGTTTGCAAGGGAAGATAATGAGCTGGGTTAGGTGTGAATTTAAGGTGCTAGCAGGACATTCACATGGTAATACTTAGGTATTTGGATTAAAAGCCAAGAGTTAGAGAAATCTGAATTAGAAATGATAGTTATTATTTATTCATTCAACAAACATTTACTGTTTGCCTTTTATGTGTCAGGTATCGATCTACACATTTTGAACACATTAGTTAATACAACAAAAATCTTTATTTTTTTTTTTCCGGTAGATCTAGTTTCCAGAGGAAATGATAAAAAAGATCTGATAAAACATTTAATACATGAGAGGTTCATTAATCGGAGGTAAAAGAGGGTGGGAATGCTGAGACAGGTATATTGCAGGATTGAATAGGAGCATCAAGTGTAACCTTTACTGAGAGGGTGTGAGGGTAAAAACCATGGGCTCTGGGGAGATTGATAGAGTGCTGCTGGTTCTTACAGTGTGGTGCCAGAACCAACAGATGGACTTGAGGTGAGACGCCTTAGTAGTGTACATTCTCAGGCTTCATCCCAGGCCTGTTTATGGTTACCAAACACCACAAAAATGTAGCAGTTTACAACAGTATGTATATATCAACTCTGCTTGTCTTGGGGTCACAATTAATTTCTTTGTGGCTGTAAAGATCCTAACTTCTGGCTTTCTGTTGGCCAGAGGCCACCCTCCTCTCTCTTTCACAAGCTCCCTTCACTATCTAAAGGTCACTTGCAGCTCCTTACCATGTGACCCTCCACATAGATCCTTTTACAGCATGGCAGTTCCCAGCCATCAAGGGAGAGAGAAAACCAGGAGACACCTGCAGGGGCGTCTTATAACCTAACGTGATATAATCACAGGAAAAAAGCCCTTGTTACCTTTCTACTGGTCAGAAGCAGGTTAGAGCATCCCTCCCCACAGTCTCTGGAAAGAGATTATGAGAAGGCTTGAATACCAGGAGGAGAAGGGATCCTGGGGCCACCTTGAAGTCTGTCTACTACAGATTTGCACAATCAGCAATTCTGGAGATATGACCAGCAATTTATGCTTTAACACACCCTTAGCATGATTCTGCTGTGCTTTGAAATTTGAGTACTCTTGGAAGGTGGGAAATGTACAGAATAAAACAGATTCCAGAGCATGCCTAAGACCTCATGGTCTTGGGGAAGTTTGCAAGAAACAATGGGTAATGATCAGTTTCTCTTGCTGTAGATGAATGGAGTAAGATTTCTGATGGTGGCATGTACAACCAGCCTTCTTTATCTACAGGTTCTATATCCAAGGATACAACCTACTGAAGGTCAAAAGTATTAAAACTGTACTGAACATGTACACATTTTTTTCTTATGATTATTCCCTAAAAAGACAGTATAACAACTGTCTATAGTATTTAACATTCTATTAGGAATAGAGGTGAATTAAAGTACACAGGAGGATATATGAAATTTAATATAAGGGACATGAGCACCCACAGATTCTGATATCCTTGGGGCATCCTCAAACTAACACCCCCACTGATATTATACTTGTTCACTGTTGATTATTTCCAAGCGATATCCATGGATTGATAGGAAAAGAAAAATCAAATTGTAATGGGTTGAATTGTTGATGGATGGCAAGGAAACAATATATAAAGTGAATGTATTTATATCAAGTTGAACTGAAGTTGTTTGAGTAATGTATTAAAATTAATGTTTTAAAAGTAAACAATTTATGAGAGATGTACATATAGAGTATAATAAGATAGACATAAGTAAGATTGAATTAAATTTGTCATTTTCATTTAAACATCTAATGTAGCATTTAAAGTAAGTAGCCAGAATCACTTGGTGGCAGGGGGGATATTCTAAAATTCTAACAATTTAGGTTAAAATTTTAGCAATATAGTTGGGAATTGGAATTATGTTTGCATGTAGTCTTTTTTCCCACACAATTGAAAATCTGTTTTCTTTCTGTTGTAAACAAGTTCGTTGGTGTTATGACAAAGTACTTCATTTACCAAACTAGCATATGTGTATGTCTATGTCTGTATATATTGCATACTCTGATAAAGTCACCACCATCATACAGAAGCAGTAATTCTGTTTCTTAGATGTTGACTCTGCTTGCTTTGGATTAGAATCAAGTCATATGACCTGAAGTATTTGAAGTTAGTGATCAGCCATCCATCTGTTCATGACCTAAGCTAACTCTGAGAGTTCCCCATAATAAAATATAAACAAATCTGGTTGACATAGGTTGCATTTTAAAAACCTCATTTATAATTTGATTGCTTGGAAGTAGAGGACTCAAGCTCTTAAATTAGTCCCAACATAGAGCCAGGAGTATGACAACATGAAAGTAACTATTTTTACAGTGGGAAAACATGCTTCAGGCTGTGAATCAGAGGGGCAGAAGATGCAGTCACTTCTCTCCTCCCTTCCTGCCCTGTTCACTCATTGTGATAGCTGGGTCAGGACTTCCCAACTGGCATTCCTAATGGGAGTGGGAAGAAAGCCTTGGTTGTCATGGGTAGTGAAAGGCATTTTAGCAGAATGGATGGGAAGTGGGAGCCTATTGCTAGTGGTTGTATCATGTGGAAGTTAAAATGGAATTTAAAATGGAATATAGTGTCTCTGTTAATATACAAATGAATACAAATGTTGAGATTGAAATAATCAGGATTAACTATCTCAGTTTTTGGAATAAAGAAAATTTCTTTTAGGTAATACTTTCTGGAGCTGTAATACTTTAAAAAAATTTAGACATAATAACATCAACAGATTTCACTAATAATACAAACCATGCATGTACTACCATTACCACCACCACCACCAATAACAAACAGCAACAACAAAACCCCAGTATAGCATATTGAAGCAAGGGTATACAAACTATTGACATTCATGTTTACCTTATTGCAAAACAGTATGGTCTGAATGCTAGATGGATGCCATATAGGAGAAAACATTTCTTCTAGTCCTGCAGATTATGTAGCTGTTACAGCATCTATAATGTTTATTTCTCTGTGTCTCTAAGTGGAGGCTCCTGGAGAGAGATGAGTTGGGAGTGATTGATCCCTGTCTCCCTGAATTACCCAGTACAGATTTTGGCACATAGTAGCTTCTTAGTAAATGTTTGAACGAAGAAAGGAATCTTGAATCTTAACTGAAAAATGTCTAAACTTGATAGCAGTGCAAAAATTTCAAATCATATATAGATGCAAATTTTTAAAAAATTTTTCATAATTCAGGTTAGGTTGCAGAAATACGCTATTCTTTTTGTGACAATTAAAATTTTTCTGGGTTTCTCTGAACTTTTAATGGACATGTTCCAGAATATTTTATAATTCATCTTTAGTATATGTGCTGTCGAAGCGAGCACTATAATTCATCATTAAGTGAGTACAATCAACAGTATTAAAATCATAGTTGAATTTTACAATGTGTGGCAGTTGTCCACTGTCCTAGATATTTAAGCAAGGATACCTCTTTTAGGAATATAGTGACCTAAAACTCTTCTCTTGTGTTTCTTCAGGGCAAAGCTGTCGGTGTCACTATTGGCTGCATTCTAGGAATGTTTCCTTTGTTTTTCTTTGGAGGTGGTGAAGAAGATGAGAAACTGGAAAAGAAAAACCAATCCTCCTAAAAGATGTAAACAATTGTACCTCAGTTATTAAATATGCTGTCAGAACACTTAGGATAAAGACAGTACAGTCTATAGCTATGGGAACAAATAATTGAGCATGTTTTATGGAAACACTAACTTATTGTGGTTTGGTCTTCTTACGACGTCTCTTAAAAACAGTATCATTTTATGGAAATTATTGAGATGCTTTTCATCAGTGGCAGTCAACATGTTATCTTTTCCTTCTCTTTTATATATCAAGATATTATTTAAGTTTCAGTCATTGATGTACTGTACTGACTTGGGGTTTGTTTGTTACTTAACATGTATACATGCATGGAAATACGTATTTTTGTTGCTATCCCCTTATGGTTACAATTCAACTAGGATTTTTCCAAATTATTTTAAATATTTTGATATCAGTTAAAGATTTTTTTATTCCATTCTGTCAACATAGGTTTTGTACTATTTCAACAGGAAACATTTGTGGTCATATAATTTTGGTCATTTTGTTAACTTTCACATCTGTTCACAATGCATACACATTTTAAGTCTAATGTTACCGTGCCCTGCCGTCTTAAGGGCCAGAGGCTAATGGGAAAGAGCAAGGATCATGTTCACCCTCATAGGTAACACCATGTATGCTAACAAGTGTACTTACTCCTAGCTGACTGTTTCAAACTTTCCCAATTTTGAATAATTATATGAGGGGGTGTTCTGATTTCTGAGAAGAAGAAAATGCTTATTTTCAGTGCTTTACAATAAGGATTAAGGGGTTAGCAGAACTAAGGAATTTGAGATGACATTTGGAAATTAAGACGCTATTTTTTTTTGGTAGAGAAATCAGAACTGTCAAGAAGGTTTATGATATAAGTGGTGAGATTGAAGTGTATGTAGAAGATTAATGAAATACAAATTATATTTCTTTGAAAGGATTTTTCTCTAAAGTATTATTTTCTCACCTGAATGGGATAACTCTGAATTCTCCATGCTCATAATTCTACTCTCGTTATATCTTGGCGTAGTGGATTTTTTCTAGATAAATTCTTTTGAAATAAAACATATATTTTATATTTTGCTTTTTTGCTATATCAAAAGTAACACAAGGAGAAAGCCTTTCTAGCATGTTCGGCCTTGTTTTCTGTGGTGATTAAAGCAAACGCTTGGTTAAACTGCTTATTTTCCATCTTGCTATCTCAGCTAAGAATAATCATATATGAACCATAAATTTTGATTTTTTTTAACCCAAGTTTTTAAAAAATAATTCCTTTTATTTGTAAAAGAGTAAACCTATCATGGAAGAGAGAAATTGAAATTAAAATGAACTTCTTTGGTTATTAAAATTAATTATGTTGCTAAATAGGTACAAAAGAAGAAAACCTGACAGGATGGCTGTTTTCAGAAATCTTAGCTTTCTTTGTACATAATTTTGTTGAGCTCTTGCTTTCCAAGAAGTTTTTTTCTACAAAAAAATTTGTCAGAAATTCTCTCCTGTGCACTTTGGAATGATGTAATGCTATCTATTTATCACATATCTCAAAGGAAAATTATATATCAAATTCTTCCCACATACAAATAATAACATCCTTATTTGTCAAATTAGAACCACACAACTTGAGGTCTTAAACAGGTTTGGGTGTCTCCACATAGTGTTACATATAAACACCAAAAATAAAATTCCAGGTTGATAGGGTTAGAGTGCTTCTTTAATTATTTTGGTAAATGTCTAAGTGCTTTTATCTCTCATTTGTATATTGATAGTTGTCCTTTCTGTTTTTTTTAATTTATTGTGGTGCTTAAGTTTTTTTTTCTTATTAATTAAACCCCACATCCAGAAACGTGTCTTGCAAGTTTAGAAAGAACTTTTTAACTATTTTTCTTTTTCTCTTGAACATAAGTCAATCCTATTCTTAGCAGAATTTATATTATTAACAGAATTAAAAAAAATCTGCCTATTAAAAGAATCTTCCCATTTAATTGAAAATCTTCAGGGCTGCTTGAGTTGTGGTAATATTAAATATATAACCTTCATATTCAAAGATTGTAATTCAGTCACAATAAAAATGTGGGTCATTCAGATACTTAATTTTCAAAAAGTCCCTTTGTCTAACTGAAGGTGTACATGTTTTTCAAGCTCTTGTTCTGATAGAATATGGTGCTTTGCATAGTGTGATTCATGACAAATAGTTCCCTTCATATGCTTACTGTTCCATGTTACCCACCACAGAGACTCTTACTTGGGATTGAACTGGACCTCCTTGTTTCTCGTAGCAGCTGCTAAGCCCTAGAGCTCCCGTGAGATGCACCACAAGCTGTTAGCACTGTGTGTTCAAACTTCCTGCTGTCCATGTGTATGATTTATTGACTTGTTGATGCATGTCAATTGAGGTACATTTCGTTGCCACTGAATGTTAAATGGTGACCAATGTTTTTACAAAGGAATTGAACAAAAAAAAATACCTTTTAAGAAATTTGGAATGTGGTTGTGATTTTAAATTTTGATTTTCTTACTAATCTCAGTACCTGGGTTCTGTCACTGAAGGAAATAGGATTAATAAATGCACATTGGTCGCAAGTTAGTAGCAATGTCAGAGAGAAAGTACTGGAACTGTTTGCCACCCCCTTGAAATCTACACTTGACACAGTTTCAGAGTGACAAGAATGATCCCACGAAACAGATGTGGAAGACTGGGGCAGTCGGTTGTTGGGTGTCCAAG